>JAOQML010069284.1:0-24020 GCA_027568935.1 Erythroxylum urbanii
CATCTGAAGGGGGTTTAAAATTCCCCCTTCTTTCTCTCCTTATCCTTTCAAATTTTTTGCACTCTCTCTCTCTAACCTATGACTTTCTCTCTTCTTCCTCTCAAAAACTCTTCATTTTTCATCCATATTTTGGGTATTTTCCTCATCCTTATCCATTCATCTTACATTTCTTCACTCTTTCTATACATCAATCATTCAAAAACAACAAGATTTAGGTGGGATTTGATTTTCTCTCTCTAAAATACGACAACCAGTTGATGAGCTCTGACTTTAAGTTTCTGGCGAAGGAAAACCTAACTTAGCAGCTACTTATCGGGCCCCATTTTTTATTTATTCAGAAGAAGAAGGTGCACGTTTCTATGATTTTAGAAATAGAGCACTTGTTACTCCTAGGTATTTTAATTTTGAAGTCTTAGAGAATATAGGAGTGAGACATTGACTTGAATAATTAGATGCGAATATAGGGTGGAATAAATTTGTTTGGTGTGATGTACCCATTTTCGCCACTCTATCTATAGAGTTCTTAACAACAGTTAGATATAATTCTAAGAAGGATTTGTTTTGGTTTAGGCTCGAAGGCAATGTTTTTAAGTGTAGGATTGTACAACGAGAGTTGTTAACCTATAGACTAGCAATTATTATGTCAATTGAATAATTAGAAGAGACATCTCAATTAGTCAATTGATCCTTTATAGGATAGTGTAATAACTAATTGAATTGGTAGAGTCATGGGGTAGGTTGAGAGATCGTTCACTCGATTCCCGTAAATTCAATTAGGGATAAATAGTTACACCTTGAGAGATGGTAATTAGTACATTCAAAAATCTAGGATGAGACACAATTCAATCAATGAAACATAAAGGAGATAAAATAAGGAAAAAGTAATCTCTAGCATTTCGATCCTTGAATTCAAACTTCCTGCATTTGTGGTATTGTCTATTATTTACATTAGTCTTTTAATTTTAATTTAATTTCTAGATTAATTGCATTAAATAATTTTATTTCTTAAACAAAGTCTTTTCTAAATTAAGTGGTGTCTAGGCATCAATCCCTGTGGGATTGATATCTGCTCTTTCAACTACAAGTCACGACACATTCACTTGCTATTTTTGAGATTAAAACAAGGAGATAGGTTTTACAATCCATCAATAATAGGCTGTCTAGCCACTCCTTAGTTCACAGGATTGAATCCGGGCCTCATAAAATCCACAAGGGTCCTCTATTGTTGCCCGCCAGGGTTTACTTCTTGATCCATGTTTCGGTTTCTTCTTCTTCTTCTCGTCGAGCTTTCCTAAGGGTTCTTTCTAGAGGTGATATATCTAAATCAGATGTCTCATTTGCACAACTCATACCCCTTGTGACTCGTGTGTTCAAACAAGAGTACGAATCTTAAGTAAAATGAATGAAAGAAAATTACAAAACTAAAGCCTTAAATTATAGAACTAAATTGCCCTCCCTGGTAACGGCGTCAAAAACTTGTTCGCTCAAGGTTACACGGTCTAAATTTTAAGATTTTTAACCTTGGTAATTACTGCAAGTGCACAAGTCGTTCACGTAGTATCTAAGGTGTCGATCCCACGAGGAAGGGAACTAGTCCTAAGTCTACTGGCAACTATGTTACACACCTAACAACTACTACAGAAAAGTAAATCAATCAGACAATTAATTCAAGAATTGAGTTGAAGAAATCTAAGTATGATGACAAATCACACAACCCAATCCCAAAACTAACCTAGAAACTATCAAGTGAGAAAAAAGGGATTCAACTCAAAATTAACGAAAACCTAATCAATTGTGCAATTCTTGACTTAACGGGTCTAGACGATCCTATGGTGAATTACTCTCTCCCGAGTTATAATTCTTAAACCTAATTGATGATCCCTAATTTAAATTAAGGAATCATGATCTCTCGATTCACAATTTATCCACAATCTAAATTAGTTCTAAGTTGCTTATTAACCTACTGGGAATCTATGCTTGATCTCTTGATTCTCTTTAGGGTTTCTGAAATGTGACTGATGTGAAAGCTCTCGATTCAGACTCTTCAAGAGTGCTGTATATGTCCCTTAATGTTCTACTTATACTTTGGGCACTCTAGGTCAAAGTTAGGGTTGAAACAGTCCAAAAATTTATCTGAAACTTGAGTTTTTCTATCAACTTGATGCAATGCACGATCGTGGCTCTATCACGATTATTGCTCTTGGCACATAATCATGGCATGGTAGCTTCTGGTTTTTCCTCTTCTGTCACAATCGCAACCTGTGTGCACGATCGTGGCCTATGCTTTTTGTTCCAAAAACTCTTTAACTCTTCCCATTCTTCCCTGTTTACCCTGCAACACTAGCAAACACATCAACGTACCTCAAAAACATATAATTTAAGCTCAAAGATTCAAACTAACCTATAAAAACACAAAACTAACCTAATTATACCCTAAATGCATACTAAACACTAAAAATGGCATTAAAATACTTATCAAATCTAACCCTAAAACACAATACAAATCACAACTATCACCAACCTTGATAGTTCACTCTTGTTATGCAATACAAAATTCATGTTATCATATAATTCACGTCATCTCGATTATCATCATGTAATGTCACGAAACACTTTGATCACAAGTGTTTCATTTCAAAATCTATATAATTCATCATTTCATTGCGACCATGTAGAGCATAGTCATCGATAATCATTCTCACATTTGATACAATAAAAGTCCTCAAACATTGCAATCATTCAATTTATTCATATTATATGTGTATGCAATGTTTATGAGACTCAACTTCATTTATTATGTTGTTATGACCGAGTGCCTTTTTCACTGTCCTATATCCATTGTAGATACTGGGCGTTATTATACTGTCCCTTATCCATTAGGGATATAGGGCACTTTATACATTGAGTCTTAGGCTCTTGCCACAAATGTCTGAGCTTTAATCTCTTTTTCATTGGCGACTCTGGTCATAACTGCCTTTATATTTCATGCATTCATAGGATAAATGCATTTCACATATTCAATCATCATGTTCAGTCCAATGCATTTGCATTCACTTTCTCATTCACATTGAATGTCTCACATTTGTCATTCATTTGCTTAGTCCATATGTCACTTACTAATTACTCCACTTGTCACATAAAAAATGGTCCATTTGTCACACATTTACTAGTCCATTTGTTACACTTCTATTTGTCTTTTATTTCTACATTTTTCTTAGTCCAAAATGCCCCAATTTTTAGAAAATTCTAAACATCACCCAAAAAATTGCGAATTCAATTTTAATACACACTAATTAAATTTTCAAGACCAAGAATCGACAATTGACATTTTAATCACATTAAAATCATTTATACCTAGAAAATGTCAATGAATGAATGTACAATTATTTTAATGACTGTCCACATTATTCACGTGTATGAGTAGGTCATGTGATACATGAAATGTACTTCTAAATTCTCAATAAACTGTCATTTATAGTATCCTAGGGTTCTAACCCTACTCATAGGATAATGGGATGTTACATAGAGTCTGTAAGAGCCAATAGAGAGTCTCCTATAACTAGATCTGATCAAATGCCTCTAAGAATCCCTGAGAGGAGAGAAAGGAGATATGTAAACTTATAAAGTAGGGCACTGTGAACTTCTACAGAAGTACAGACCTTGCTGAGGCAAAAGGATGGTTAAAGTGGATAGAAAGAGTATTCGATCAGATGGACTATAAGTTAGATGAAAGGTTTAACTACGCAGTCTGACTACTATAAGGTCCAACTTATCAATGGTGGAAGACTATTCTAGGCAGTACCACCAGGCCTTGTAATTTAAAGTGGGAAGACTTTCTAAA
Source organism: Erythroxylum urbanii (assembly GCA_027568935.1). NCBI lineage: Eukaryota > Viridiplantae > Streptophyta > Magnoliopsida > Malpighiales > Erythroxylaceae > Erythroxylum > Erythroxylum urbanii. The sequence goes on from JAOQML010069284.1 coordinate 3,842, forward strand.
AGTCTTCAAGGAGAATTACATGCCAAAGATCTTCCTGGATAAGAAAATGAAAGAGTTCGTAGATCTAAAGTAAGGCAGTCTCACAGCGGCTGAATATGAGATACGATTCAATAAGTTGATGAGATATGCTACTACATTGATTCCTACTTAGGAGGATAAGTGTAAACAATTTCAAGATATGCTGAATATGGAGATAATTATGAGGCTAGCTATTACAAATTTGAGCAGTTTTTTTAAGTTAAGAGCTTCCTCGATTTAAATAGAACAGTTGTTGAAAGATGGTCTAAGAGATTATAGACAGGAGTTTTGAACGAAGATACATGGTAAGTCTCAGGTTGATTGTGGAAGAAGGTTTAGTAAATGTTAGAATAGATTATTTTGATCTCAGACTAGACCAAAACAACTGGGATTTAGACCGAGGGGCAATTTTGCACATACTGGTAGTAGAAGAGGTACAGTATCTAGGCAGATGCCTAACTGTGAACACTATAGAAAGAAATATAGTGGGGAATATTGGAAGTTGACAGAAGCTTGCATTCACTGTGGCTTATTCGAACATCATATCAAAGATTGTCCTGTAGTTTTCAAAGCATAATCTGGAATAAGAGGAGGAACAGTGACTGAGACAACTGTCTAGCAGAGCAGAGCAAGTGGATCAGGATAGAGAGGCAGAGGTAGAGGAAGAGTGAGTTCAACTGTTCTTATTGCTAAGATTTTTGTGCAAAGTAATCAGCCGTAGCCTCAGGCTAGGATTTACACTATTGTTAGATAGGAGGCTTAGAACTCTCCAGATGTGATAGCATGTATATTAAATGTCTTTAATTTTGAAGTATTTGCAATGGTAGACCTAGGACTTACACATTCATTCATCATACTGCATCCAGCATCTAAACTGCATTATGATCGGGAGATATTGAAATATTGTTTAGATGTGAGCACACTGATAGGTAGTAGTACAGTGATAGGAGACATATGTAAGGAGTGTATAATTTGAGTTGATCAGGAAGAGCTAGAAGAAGATCCATATTACAGTTAAGTGAGATAGACCTCATCCTAGGTATATATCGGCTCACTGCATTATGATAGGAGGTAGTTCTTGAATCTCCTAATAAGCCCAGAGTAATCTTTGGAGGTTTTAGTCAAGCAATACCAAGTGAATTGATATTGTTAATAAGTGCTATGGGATTAATTCGAAGTGGATGTGAGACATATTTAGCCTATGCAATTGATACCCATACTGAGCAGTCGATACAGGATATTCCAATTAATAGGGAATTGCCGGATGTGTTTCCCACTAAGGTATCTGGTTTATCCCAAGATAGGGAGATGGTTATTCCAGGTACTACTCCTATATCTATTCCCACATATAGGATGGCACTTGTAGAACTTAAGGAACTTAAGGTTTAGTTATAGGAAATGTTGGATAAGGGTCTTATTAGACCTAGTGTGTCACCATGGGGAGTCCTAGTCTTAATTATGAAAAAGAAAGATAAGAATCTAAGACTGTGTATTGATTATAGGCAACTGAATCAGGTGACAGTGAAGAATAATTTCTTGTTACCAAGGATAAACGACTTATTTCATCAGTTACAGGGAGTTCAGGTATTCACTAAGCTAGATTTGAGATTAGGGTACCATTAGTTGCAGATAGCAAAAGATGATGTACCGAAGAGTGCATTTAAGAGTAGGTATGGACACTTTGAGTTTTTAGTGATGCCTTTTGGGTTAACAAATGCTCCAACTTCTTTTATGGCATTGATGAATAAGGTATTCCAGCCTTATTTAGATCTTTTTGCGAGTGTGTTCATCGATGAGATTTTTGTGTATTTAAAAAGGAGGAACTTGCTAAACACTTGGGGTTAGTCCTACAGATAATAAGAGAGAAGCAATTGTAAGCCAAGTTCAGTAAGTGTGAATTTTGGCTTGATTAAGTAGTTTTCTTAGGACATCTAGTGTCTGGACAGGGCATACAGGTAAATGTAGGCCCAAAGAAAGTAGAAGCAATGATGAAGTGTGAAGCTCCTAAATATGTTGGATACTATAGGAAATTTGTCAAGGGGGATCTCAGCCCCTTTGACAAAACTTCTAAGGAAGAATTTACCCTTTAGATGGACAGATGAATGTCAGAGAAGTTTTGAGAAGTTAAAGCATTGGTTAAGTACAGCACTAGTGTTAACTATTCCATATTGATCTGGAGGTTATGTGGTATATAGTGATGTTTCATAGCAGGGGTTAGGATGTGTACTGATGCTGCATAGAAGAGTGATTGCTTATGCAACGAGACAGCTGAGGTCTCATGAATTCAATTACCCATTACATGATTTAGAATTTAATGCGGTAGTGTTTTCTCTGGAAATTTAGAGACATTCCCTATATGGAGAGACATTCCAGACATTCATTGATCATAAAAGTTTAAGGTATTTGTTGAGTCAGAAAGAACTAAATATGAGACAGAGATGATGGATTAAATTGTTGAAGGATTAGATTACATAATAGAGTGCCATCATAGTAAAGCAAATGTCATAATTGATGCATTAACTAGAAATTTGGATAGCAGTGTAGCACAAACACAGATATCTAGGTTACCAAATCTAGTGTAATTGAGAGCATTAAATGTTAAGCTAAATTTGGGGCAAAATGAAGTACTATGAGCAACATTGAAGCTTAGGCTGATGTTACATAAGAGGATCAGAAAATCCCTAAGTAAAGAACTAGAATTTATGAGGCTTTCCTAAATTCTGAATTTGAATTGAGAAATGAGACATTGTAGGTGAAATAGAGATTTTGTATACCAAATTGTGGTGAATTGAGAAAGGAGATTTTGGATGAAGCGCACATAGCAGCATAGGCTATGCATCCTGGTACTACCAAAATATATAATACACTGAAACAACATTTCTAGTAGCCAGGGATGAAAAACCAAATGGCTGAATATGTAGCTAAATGTTTAACTTGCCAGCAGATAAAGGCTTCGGTTAGGAAGTTATAGTCATTACCTATTCCAGAGTAGAAATAGGAGAGGTTTACTATGGATTTTGTTATGGGTTTGCTAAGAACACTAAGGCAACATGATGTTATATGGGTTATTGTTGACCGATTGATAAAATCATCTCATTTCTTGCCAATGAAGGAGAACATTACACTGGATCAGTTAACCTGGAGGTATGTGAATGAAGTAGTGAGATTACCTGAGTCCTAGTATCTATTATATCAGATCGGGATCCTAGATTTATTTTAAGATTTTGGAGAAGTTTATAGACAGCTATGGGTATGAAGTTGAACTTCAGTACTACATTTCATCTTTAAACAGACCAACAGAGTGAGAGGATGATTAAGACTATTAAGTATATGCTCAGAGCCTGTGTTTTGTAGTTTCAAGGAGTATGGGATCAGTATATGACTCTGATTGAATCTGCTTATAACAATCATTAACACAATAATATTAGAATGGCACTATCCAGGTGAAGATCATGCATTTTAGGTCATGATTGTGATAGAGAGGTTAAGCACTTGCCACGATCGTGGCCTATGTTGTGCTGAAGCAAAAACTTGAGTTTTGTAAGATTTTTCGGACCATTTCGACCCTGACTTAAACCTAGGGCATCTAAAGTGTAAATACATTATAAAGGGAGAAAACCAATAGCTTTGGAGAGTATGAAAAAAGAGCATTTGCATTAGCCGCATTCTAAAAAGACCTAGAGAGTTATTGAGAGAATGAGGATGGAGACGAAGGAAGAGAGTCACGAAGACAAAGCTTGACCTGACATACTACCCAAAATAGGCGATTTCTCGTAGTTACTGCCTCTATGAATCTGTTCCAACAGTATTTTTATTTTTAATTAAATTTTATGGATGTATAAAATTTGGATGATTATTGAAATTAACTGTTGTTGAGTTTTAATTTATGTCTAAACTCACCTTTGTGTCTTTAGTCCTTGAGATTAATAAAGTTTGGTTGATTGTGTTTTTATTGATTTAATTATTATTCAATATCTGTTTGTAATAATTCAGTAACAAACTGAGAGGGTGAGCCGAGTGAAAATAAGCAAATTAGGCTAACGAGAGTTAGGCAATTTGATAGTTAGAGAATTCAATCAAACCGGTAGAATTATGTAACGAGAGATCGAGCATAAGTTCCCGGTAGGTTATTAGACAATTTTAGAACCAATTTAGGTTTTGTGTCAATTATGAATCGAGAGATTACAATTCCATAATTTGAATTAGGGATTATCAATTAGGATTAAGGACTACAACTCGAGCGAGAGTAATCTACTTTAAGACCGTTTAGACCCATTAATTCGATAATTGTATAATCAATTAGATTTTCGTTAATTTTAGATTAAAAATAACCTTTCTCTCACTTGATAATTTCTAGGCTGATTTTCAGATTGGGTTGTATGATTTGTTACTTGTTTAGATTTCTGCAATTTAATTCTTGAAATTAATTGTTTGATTAATCTATTTTCTGTAATAGTTTATTTATTTTGAATTATTGTAGTTAGTACAACCTTAGATTTTAGGACTAGACATCCCTTCTTGTGGGATCGATATTGTACATACTACATGAACGACCCCTGCGCTTACAAAAATTACCAAGGTTATAAATATTAAAACTTAGCGTACGTAACCTTGCAATCAAGTTTTTGGGGTCGTTTCTAGGGAGCCAATTTAGTTCTATAGTTTAAGGCATTATATTATTTTTAATTTTTGATTTCATTCTTTTTTTATTTTGGAATTCATGCTCTTGCATGAATACAAGAGTCACGAGAGGTTCGAGTGATGTAGCAGAGTCGTTGGGTTTAGACATCATGTAATTAAAACGAACTTTTAAAAAAGCTCAGCGAAAAAAAGAAATAGAGTTTATGAGGCTAGGTTTAACCCATCAAACCAAGGAGTGGCTAGGCTACCTATTTAAGTGACCTCATTCGAGATTAAGTCAGCACTCCTGAACATGATTCAACAGAATGTACAATTTTATAGATTTGCGAATGAGGATCCAGATGTTCATATCATGAACTTCCTTAAGATCTGTGATGCTTTCTAATACCATTAGATGTCGGAGGATGTGGTGAAAATTAGGTTATTTTCTTTCACACTTAAAGATAGAGCAAAGGCTTGGTATCATTCACTGAGCCCAGCTAATATCATAATATAGGATCAGCTTATACGTGCGTTCTTGGATAAGTACTTCCTATTAGTTAAGATAAGAAGATTATAAAAGAAATCACTAATTTCCAACAAAGTGAGGGGGAATCAATCTATAAAGCATGGGAAAGATATAAGGAATGGCAGAGGAAGTGCCCACACCATAACCTACCCAAGGAATTCCTTTTGCAGACCTTCTACAATGAAGTGAACCCATCAACGAGAGGCACCTTAGACACAGTGTCAGGAGGATCCTTAATGCAAAAAATTATCGATGAAGTAGAGGAGCTAATTGAGGAGATGGCGAGTAATAGCTGTTCATAGAGGAGTGAGTAAGAAAGGCAGCTTATTTCTTTTTAAAAGCATAAGGGAATTGTCACGATCGATCAGATGATGGAGATGCAAGCAAAGATCAACAATTTGATGCGACAACTAAACAGAATGAAGGCATCATCCTCAGCTCAGGTAAAGGCCACACAATTGAAATGTGAACTTTGTGGACAATTAGACCATGACACTATGAAGTGTTATTTAATGAAAGAAGACAGTCAGGAGCAAGTGAACTATATGAGGGCACAATATGGCTAAGGAAGGGGCAGTAACAATCCCTATTCCAATACCTACAACCCCATATGGAAGAATCACCCGAACTTCTCCTGGTCGAACAACACTGGTAGACAATTCAGGGCTCAGGAACAATCATACTTCTAACAAGATAAAGAAAGCTCGATGGAGTCAAAGTTAGACAGAATTTTGGATAAGATTGGAGACATGGAGGAAGCATAAAGGAGGCTCGAGAGCAAATTCGAGCAAGTTATGAAGAATGACGCCTCATCTATAAACAATCTAGAAGTCTAAGTAGGGAAGCTAGTAGAGGCAACGTCGACTTAAAATGCTTAAACTCTTCCAAGTAACACCGAGTCTAATCCAAAAGAATGTATCATGCTTATCAGTAAGACCTAAGATGAGGAGCCAGAGAAGGTGAAAGACGAGGAAGGTCAAGTGATTAAAGAAGGCCCTTTAAGTGAGCCCATAATTGAGTCACTTAACGCATCTCAAAGTGTATTTCCATTACCTATTGCGCATCAGCAAGAGCTATATGTAAAGAGGCAAGCAAAAAAATTGCAGGAGATTGAGCAAAATAAGGTTAAGGAAGTAACAGAACAATTACAAATAAAGCTTAAATTATAGGAGTCTGTTAAGAAGAAGGTTAAAGAGCGACCACTAGAAGACGACCCTAAGATAGCTACAAAGAAAGAGGGCCCAGGGGACTTTTTCATCCCCTGTAGTATCAACAGGATCATCATAGATAGGGCATTTGCAGATTTAGATGCAAGCGTAAATATGATGCCCGACACATTTAGTATGTAATTAGGGTTAAAAGAGTTAGTACCCACTAAGTTTCTGGTAAAGACGGCTAATAGTACCCACTAAGCGTTTAGCTACAGACGTTAAAAGAAGCACTGCATGAGAGACAATAGTTGATGGTCAAACATATCTACTTGTTTTACACTAAAAAAATTGCAAATGCACAAGTCGTGACTTGTAGTAAAAAGAGAAGATATCGATCCCACAGGAATTGATGCCTAGACACCACTTAATTTAGATACAACTTTATTTAAGAAACTAAATTGTGAAATACAAATAATCTGAAAAATTAAATTAAAATTAAAATTAAAAGAGACTAATATAGACAATGGATAAAACCGCAATTGCAGAAAATTTGAATTCAAGAATCTAAATGCTAGATATTACTTTTTCCTTATTTTATCTCCCTCCTATTTATTGATTGAAGTATGTCTCACCCTAGATTTGCAATTATACTAAGTACCCTCTCTCAAGGTGTAACTGCTTGTCCCTAATTGAATTAATATGAATCAATTGAACGATCTGTCAACCTACCCAGTGACTCTACTGACTCAACTAGTTCTTACGCTATCCTATTTGTGATCAATTGACTAATTGAGATCTCTCTTCTAACTAATCAATTAACATAATGACTGCTAGTTTATAGGTTGCTAACTCTTGTTGTAGAATCCTACACGATTCTCATCTCACTTTATCTCTCAATTTGTTGCAAGATGATAAATTAGAACAACAATCATCAAAGACACTTCATTCAATCCAATAAAATATAAGTTTTGAAAAAATAATTCAAAAGCAATCCTTAATATGAAATTAGCCTAACATGGTCTCCATAACATCATCAATAATCAAACAAACCATTTTTTCAAAGAAAAGAAGAAATCAATGTCACAGAAAATTGACTATAAGACTCCTCTTCTTTGTCAAAATCTAGAATTTTGTTGTTGATGTGCTATTTTGCTCAATTTTGATGAAGATCCTTGTCTTCAATCCTTCCTCGATGCTCCAAACATGTGTTCTTCACCCAAGGATGGTGTTTCTATAGGTGGGTGTCATCTCTCTTAAAGATGGACGCTTAATGATGTTTTTATAGTCCAAAAATCCTAGGTTTAATGAAGCCTCGAGGATTGCCTCAGATTACAATTAGCACGCCCGTAGGAAGATGCATGATTCCCATGAGTGTGGGAGTCACACATAGATGCACTTCTCATTTCTGCTATGATTTCCCACGTCTGTGGGAATTTGCATGATTCCCATGAATGTGGAAATTTGTCCCAGATGCACTCTCTTTGTCTTCTCTTCTTTGATCTTTTGTTCAACCTCCAAGTTGCTCCCTCTTCCTTCCTACACAAAAATAATCAATTCTTACCCTCAATTAGCATCAAACACACAAGAACAATAATGGAAATCAAACTTAATGAAAACATACAAAATGAATCCTAAATTAGAACAATAAATAACAATTATGAAAGAAAACACATGGAACAATAAAACATATCCTAGTCCACACCTATCAGTAACCCATGGAAAAAATTATTAGAAAAATTAAAAATTTAATTTCGTTGTTTAATTTTGTTAGAACATTGGAAATTTCATAGTTAGGAGTATTTTGTTTTTGAATAAAAGTGAAAAGGAATAGGATTTCGAAACTATAAGCATGATCGGGTAAGCATGAAAAGAAAGGTGAAAAAGGGCCACAAAAGAATCAAGCAGCGGAAGTGAAAAGAATGAAAAAGAACATAGAAGCAAATCAGGAAGTGGTGATACGTGGCCTGCGACTATGTAGCAAAAAGGAAGACGAAAATTTTTGAAGGAACTTTGACCTTTTTACCCTTTTTACCACCTATATATTCAATTCTAACGTCATTTTCAATTTCACTTTCATTTCACTTTATCACTCTAGAATTCAAGCATCCAAATAGTCTCACCTCTCATTACAAATTTTAACTTTCCAGAGTTCTCCCAAATTCTACCTAAGTGCTTCGCGCATTAAAAAATCAGCCTGACGGGAACTGCATGGACGATAACGAGTTACAGGATGGGAGAGATGGAATCGAGTGACAAACTTTGGCACGCCTTTCTTGATCTACACCAAGGAGGAAGGTACTTGTTTTCAATCCTTTCATGCTAGACAAATTATAGCACCTAAGTACTTTAATTTTGACACCCTTGATAGGCTAGAATTGCGTGCGCGAGTAGAAAACCTAGCTGAGAGGATTTAGTGGGCGCAATTCATTTGATTCCAATTCCCTAATTATGAGGACCTTACACTAGATTTTTTCACTTCCCTGACCTACAACCCTAGGAAACCAAAAGAAGTGCGGTTTAGATTGGGAGGACGAGCGTGTGAATTAAATGTCGAACTCATGTGCAAGATGTGTGGATTCTCCGAGTCCACCATTTTTTATCAACATGATCACTGTGGATCCTTCTCAATACTAGAATGAGCTTACTGGAATTGAGCAATTTCATGCAACGAATGCTCACAACAACATTATATGGTCCCATAAACACTTTTTGTTTCACAAATATTTGTGTCAGTTGGTTTTTAACAAGACTGAAACTAACAAGTGTTACACCAAGGAACTTTTTATGTTATGGTGCATAGACCACAGTATTCCATTTTGCAAATCCACACATAAGCTTACTGCCGTTGTTGCGACTCTATATAAGAGGACCAACAATCTAGGAATGGGATATATAGTGTTTGCCATTGCATAATATTTTGGTGTGGAACAGAGGGAGTTAACTGTTCACCTCCTAGAATTCTTGAACCATCATCATTTATGGCAGGATGAAATCCTTAAGTTCTATAATATGGAACTTAGGGATATCAACCAAAAGACACATGTCTGGATTAGGGCAAGTCAGGCGAGTTCGAGCTCAGTGCCACCTATACAAGAAGAAGCATCAATTGAAGAATCAGAGGAAGAAGAGGAAGAAGAACAAGGTTGGAAGAAGGTTTTAGATGCAATCATTAAGACTAACAAGACACTGGTAGAGATGGCATGAACACAACAATGCCAGAGCCGAGATATCCGACAAATCCATTAGTATTTCGATTCTCAAGGCATTCATTTGCCACCTCTGACACCATCACCACCTCCATCTCCTTAGGATTTATACATAACCCAATTTTTCTTTTCCAAATTAACCTTTAGGTCTATTTTTTTAATGTTTATTTTTATTTGTTTTCAATCATTTTAATTTTTGTTTTGTTTTTTCTTATCATATGTGACGTGTGCTTCCTTCTCACATTGAGAATAATGTGTTGTTCAAGTGTGGGAAGGGATTATGTGTTTTGCTTGTGTATGTGATTTTAAGTATTGTATGATAGTTATTAGTTTGCATTGTGCGAATTGTTTGAATGTGTCATGGGCTTAGATGAAGGGAAATTCATTTAATTTTTAACATAGTCTAGTAGGTTGTAAATGAACATTAGCTTGCAAAATTAGTGAATTAGGGTTCTTTCGATAAATATACAGCTTAATTAGGACTTAGTGTAAATTTAGCACCCTTTAGGTTGTCACAATCTTTCATAATTTAAGGCCCTTGAACTTAAGTAGCTTAACTAGTATTTTTCATGAAAATGAATAGTAAAAACAACAAGGTGGGGAAAAAGTATATTTTGTTAATAAATCACTATTTTGCTGACCTTCGGGTTATGAATAGAGCTAGTAGCCAGATGAAAACGTGATAATAGCTGAGTAACCAAATCGATATGCATCATAAATGTATGCCTTCATGTTAAAAGGCTATAATAATTTTTCAACCAATCTGTCTAATAAAAGGACTTAGTCTAGTAACCAGATCGACATTCATCACCAATGTTTGCATCTGAGTAAAAGACTAATTCAGTGTTTAAAAATAAATAAAGTATGTTTGTAATAAAAACCTACCAAACTTGTAATAAGCTTGAATTTTCATAAAAATGTACTTAGGAATAATTACTGAGTTTGAAAGACCAAAGAATTATTAATGTGTGTGTACAATTTGAAAGGGTAAACAAATTGACACTTAGATCTCGATTTTTTTTGTATATTTAGTTCAATGCCTTTAGACATAGATTTTGCTTGTTAATGTTAGATATAACTTGTCAAATTGTATTCAAGATTAAATTTATTACATGAAGTTGAAGCCACTGCCTCGTTTTTGCATTTTGTGTATTGTGTGTTGTGTGTTTTTCGTGTTGTTTGCTTAAGGACAAGCAAACGTTTAAGTATGGGGATATTGATAATTGTGATTTGCATTGTGGTTTAGGGTATAATTTGTTAGGCATTTAGTGTGAATTGTAATGTTGAATATGTATTTATTGTTTAATTGTGTTATTTTATGTGTTTTTATGGGTTAGTATGAGTCTTCGAGCTTAATTGTTATCTTTTTAGGTACCTTTATGTGTTTGTTAGTGTTTCAAGGTCAACACAGAAGAACGGAGAAGTTTTGAAGAGTTTCGGGCCAAAAACATATCCTACGATCGTGGCACAACAGGCCACGATCATGACAAAGAGGGACGAGCCAAGGCAACCAGACCACGATCGTGCACTTTGGGCACAATTATGACAGAGAGCTTAGATCCAAGCCATGATCGTGCACCTTGGGTCACGATCATGATAAAGAGGTCAAATGCTGGCCACAATCATGACAGGCAGGGCCACGATCGTGGCCTATGTCGGGTTAAATAAAAAACTTGAGTTTCGCAAGATTTTTCAGATAATTTTGACCCTAACTTAAACCTAGGACCTCGAAAGGACAGATACATCATAAAGGGACATAACTAGCAACCTTGGAGAGTTTGAAAAGAGAGTATTCATGTTAGCCACACTCTGAGAAATCCTAGAGAGTTATCGAGAGATTAAGGAAGAAGACGAAGTATTTCTATTTTTGGTTCAATTTTATGGATGTATGAAATTGGGGTTATTATTGAAATTAATTGTTGTCGAGTGTTGATTTATGCCTAAACTCACCTTCGAGTTTTTGGTCCTTAAGATTAATAAAGTTTAGTTGATTGTGCTTTTATTAATTTAATTGTGATTAAATATCTGTTCGTAATAATTCGACAATAAACTAAGAGGGTGAGCTGAGTGAAAATAATCAAATTAGGCTAACGAGAGTTAAGTAATTTGATAGCCATAGAATTGAATCAAACTGGTAGAATTGTGTAACGAGAAATCGAGCATAGGTTCCCGATAGGTTATTAGATAATTTTAGAACTAATTTAGGTTTTGGGTCAATTTTGAATCGAGTGATCATAATTCCATAATTTAAATTAGGGATTATCAATTAAGGTTAAGGATTATAACTCGAGAGAGAGTAATCTACTCTAAGACCGTCTAGACCTATTAATTCAATAATTGCATAATCAATTGGATTTTTGTTAATTTCAGATTAAAAATCCCCTTTCTCTCACTTGGTAATTTCTAGGTTGATTTTTTTGGATTGTGTTGTGTGATTAATTACTTGTTTATATTTCTACAATTTAATTCTTGAAATTAATTGTTTGACTGATTTATTTTCTACATTATTTTTTATTTTAAATTATTGTAGTTAGTACAACCTTAGATTTTAGGAATAGACTTTCCTCCTCATGGGATCGATACCTTAGGTACTACGCGAATGACTCGTGCGCTTGTAAAAATTACCAAGGTTATAAATATTAAAACTTACCATACTTAACCTTGCGATTAGGCACCGTATGAAGCGTTATACAGTAGAAAGTGTCTTTCACCTTTATTTTGGGATGAATAGGGTTTAAGAGTTATTGAAGGCCTAAAACTGATTGATGATACTGTTGATAAAGTGAAATTGATCCATAGTAGAATAAAAGCAACACAAGATCGACAAAAGATTTATGTGGATCAACATTGGAGGGATATGGAGTATCCAGTTGCAGAAAAAGTGTTTTTGGGAGTATCACCTTGGCGAGGAGTGATAAGATTTGGTAAAAAAGCTAAGCTAAGCCCTAAATACATTGGTCCATATGAGATTATATAGAAAGCTGGACCATTGGCTTATAAGTTAGCATTACCTACTGAAAGGTATCAGATTCACAATGTGTTTCATGTAAGTATGCTCCGTAAATATCAGTTTGATCCGACACATGTGTTACCAAGTCAGGAGATCAAAGTTGCAAGTAATCAGATTTATATTGAGGAACTGGTCAAGATAGTGGGATATAAGAATAAGTAGTTGAAAAACTGAGTGATTCTATTTGTGAAAGTCCTTTGGAGAAATCATTCGAGAGAAGAAGCCATATTGGGAATAGAGGAGAACATGAAGAATCAGTACCCCCACTTATTTGTTCAATCAGGTAAGAATTTCGAGGAAGAAATTTCTTAAGGGGGAGAGTTGTAAGATCCCATTTTCCTATACTAAGGGTTAGGACCCTAGACAACCGTATATGAAAAATAGTATTAGGAAATTAGGAAATGCATTTCTTACTCACGTATAACTTTATCATACACACATTTGAATTATAATTTTTGTACACATTACAAAGATTGTTTATTTACTCAATTGACATTTTCTGGGGTATGAATGATTTAAAATGATCGAAATGTAAATTGTGAATTATTATCTTGTGAATTTCGATTTTATGAATGATAATTATTCATTCAAAAATTTTTGATGAAAATTGAGAGATTTATGAAATTATGGGTATTTTTGGACTAGGAAAAATTCTAAGTGGCAAGACAAATTGACTCATGCTAATAGAAATAAGTGAAAAATGGTAGTAGAAATAATTGACAAATGGCATTAGGAATTATTGACAAGTGGCATAAAAAATGTGGGAAAAATGGACTAGAGATTAAATGTCATTGGGTACCATAATTAGAAGTTATTAATTTGATTAATTAAGTGGTAAGTGTCATGACACGTGGTATAGAAAATTATGGGAAAAATGGATTAGAGATTAAATGTCATTGGTTACCATAATTTGAAGTTATTAATTTGGTTAATTAAGTGGTAATTGTCATAATATGTGTCATGACACTTACCAAGTCTTTATACCCATGATATTTTTCATCCTTGTAAGACCATCTTAGTTGTCTTTCACTTATACTCTTTATCACTTGCTCTCATCTTCTTCATTTTTTCTCTTCTTCACTCACGACACTCTCTTCTCACCAACACTCTTCACATTGAGCTTCACCAAAAATTTGCACCTTGCTACTTCCATCTTTAGTTGTCTTCTTTTTGTTATTAAAAACTTAACATATTTCACCGTTGACTGTTGATGATCGTATAAGCATGAAAGGCTAATTTTTCATGGTGATTTGAAGAAGATTTGAGTAAAACAATGAAGTAGCATATTGTTCTCATAGTTTGTTAAATAGAAGCTTTTATGATGATAATTGAGAAGGAATGATCATGAAAATGAAATGTGATGAGTGCAGAAATTTTGATGAAGGAAAGGATAAATTTGTTATGTTTTTAGATGTATAAAGATGTGAGTTATAAGTTATTATGTCGATGAAATAGATTGGCATTTAAGGTATAATGATGGTGAAATTTATGTTTAAGAAAGGTGTTTGTGCAATGTTCTTAAAATGAAGTAGCAAATGATGAACTATGTATATGATGTGTTGGATATAGGATGAAATGGTATAAAGTGAATGGTTAATGAATCAAATCAGTAGCTTTTTACGAGGTGTAATGTAACCAATGTGGTAGTTAGCTTAGTATAAAATAAAGTTGCATAAAAGAGCCTGAATTCTAGAAAACTTGAAGGGTAAATGATGTTTATAAGTATGTGAATTCGTGGAGAAATGAAGGAAGAAAGGCAGGGCATAAACGTGGCCCATCATAGTAGCCTACTTATTTGGGTTATATCATAATCGTGGCATAGTCCCCATGATCGTAGTATGTTGCACAAGCTCTTTTCACGATCATGGGAAGGTCCACCACAATCGTGGGCAGGCATAAAAAGTGAAATGTTGTCTTTTAAGTGATGATTGAAACAACTAACGCTAAGGTACTTTCCTATGAGTCTTTTAGGCTTGAATAAGACTTAAAATGAACCTAGTTTGATGTTTGATTAAGTGATAATATGTTTGATATGTTTAGGTTATTAATTGATGTTTTAACTTAAGAATGGATTGGCGAGATTAATGTAACTAAATCTAGAAATTTAGAGACGTTATAGGAATGAATTGTTCTAAGGAATGCTAATGTGATTCAAAGGAGATGAACAATGTGAATTAAGTACGACTGAATAAGAGCTTCGATATTATATGATCATATAATGCTAGAAAAAGGATTGGAGAATATATGATTGAGGAGTTAGAATAATCAAGTATAATTGAGGTACAAACCTAAGTGCAAGCTAGACCTAAGTTCCTGTTTCAGATCGAGAAACTCTTTCATCTTCTTATCCAAATAGATTTTTGGCATATAATTCTCCTTGAAGACCATCAAAAAGTCTTCCTATGTCAAACTACAAGCTCAAGTGGAACTACCTGGAATAGTATTCCACCACTGATAAGTCGGACCTTATAGTAACGAGACTGCGTAATCAAATCTTTCACCAAACTCACAGTCCATCTGATTAAACAAACTTTTTGTTCTTTTTAGCTAACCTTCTACCTCGGTAGTGTTTATACTTCTATAGAAGTCTATAACCCCTTGCTGTCTAAATTTGTCATACCTCCTTCCTCTCCTCTCAGGAATTCTCTGAGGCATTTATTCAGACTGAGTATTGGGGACTCTCTACTGGCTCTTATAGACTCAAGGTCAACTGATTCTATGACTCAATCTCCTATAACGGATGACCTATATGTTATGTTGAAATGCTTATATATATTTATCCCTAAGGATGCCAATCCATGCTCTAATACCAAAATTGTAACATACTATACCCATAGCGCATATTCCCAAACATATCCACAGATAGTCGAGAA
This sequence comes from Erythroxylum urbanii, assembly GCA_027568935.1. NCBI lineage: Eukaryota > Viridiplantae > Streptophyta > Magnoliopsida > Malpighiales > Erythroxylaceae > Erythroxylum > Erythroxylum urbanii. The sequence continues at coordinate 19,249 of JAOQML010069284.1, forward strand.
TATACTCTACATAAATGGTACGTTAGAACAATCACATAAATACAATATGAGGCATCAATATAATTTAAGCATTCCAAATACTTATTTCCTTCACAATCATAATAAGTCATATATGTAATTAACAATCCAATTTCAAGTAGACCATACACAATAGTTTTGAAGTCAATCCCAATATATCATATAGTACTAAAATTACACTCTAGAGACAATAGGTGTCATAACATGGAATACTAATACAAAATACATCCATCTAGATTTCACAGGTATCAGTTGACCAGACCTTTAAGCCATTCTTATCCTCAAAATAACAGTAATAGAATTATATTAAATAGCTTTAGGAGCTACATCTCCCTTAAACTTGAAAATCAATGTTGTAATTTTGATGAGTTTGCGAACTCAGTAAGTGAACCATCATTGATGTGCTCACTCAAGTCAGAAAACCAAAATAAATTACATAAGTCAATTCAACAAATATATTACAAAATCCAATATTGAACACCACTTCACAATTTGTCATATTTCAACAAATACTGTATACTAAGATTGCACATCATAATTTCAGAACAATTTAATAATTTCATCATAATCATTCATGTGATACACGTATAATTGTAAATGCAAATTCACATGTGATCTCCTTCCTATTTTGCTTTGTAGTGACTAAGTGCCTATTAACCCAATTTGTTGTCCCGTATCTGTTGTGGATATCGGGCTCATTTCATATATTGTCCCGTATCTGTTGTGGATACTGGGCTCATTGTTATTTGAGCCTATGGCTCTTTGTGCACAATCCTGAGCTTTATGCTTTTTCCACACATTAGCTACTCCGGTCACAACTCCTTTACCTAATCATTCATTTCAATGTAATGAGATGCATCAATTCATAAATCATTCTTTTAATACTTTCCATTCAATGTGCTTATGTCATATATCAAATCCTTCAGATCTAAGTCCGACATTCATCATTCAGTTGTTCACACATTCCAAAATACACATACAATTAAAACAGAAGCACATATAATTGAATTTCCACGTCTAGGTTAACTCAGTATGCTCTAGAAAAGCTATTGCCTTGATGATTTGGCAATGTCTGGATGTCGATGATCAACTTTTGTGTCTAAAGTCATGCAATACACACATAATTTACACATCACTAATTTGGTCAATCATATAAATATACAATCAAGCATATGTATATATGTATGTTCAATGCATGCTCAATTGACCTTCACAAATCTTGACCATTCAATTGTTATAGCTTGTATATTACCACTTTGCATTCAGGTTTATACCTTAACTAAGTTTAATTACTCTAACATCATGAATCATATATTCATCAACCTTTTCTAGTAATATACATTCACACAATTTCCCAATTTTCATTCATTCATACCCAATACACCTTACTCGTATCCTTTAGATCATATTTGCATTCATAAGAACAAATTTATCCTTTAATAACTTATAATTTCTAGATTTAAATACATTGATATCAAAACAATCCATTCCTTAAATAATGACATCAATTAACAACCTAAACTTAAACAATTAATCAAGAAATAATCTAGGTTCATATCAAGCCTTAATCAAGTCCAAATACACCAATGTAGAGTTACTTATCCTCATTTGGTTTAACAAATTCACAAAGAAACGAAATTATCATTTCAAAGCTTTGGCCATGATCATGAGGGACCCTCCCACGATCGTGGTATGAGTGCCCTGATTATGCACTATCCAATTTCGCTCAATTCTCCACAAATTTTATCTACATAGGATCATTATTAACACTTCAAAATTTCGAAAATTCATACTCTCAAAAGCTACTTCAATTCATTTTAATATAGCTTCCATCTTGGTACATTAAAGCTCTCTAAATTTTATTCATTTATGTCAGTAACAATCATTCTTACATATACATTAACATCCCTAACTTTTTTCTAGATTCAAAAGAAAACTCTTTCATATCAAATTCAAAACATCTTTATAAAAATCCATTAATTATACCTCAATTATACCTTAATTATACCTCAAGTCTTCATCAAATTAATCTCAATTTACAGCTTCAGATCATTCATTTAACAGCTCATAAACTATTATTTTTCATACATGCTAAACAGAACAAAAACTACTATTCATTCATCCTTTCCTACATGTAAGCGTAATTCCAAAAACAAGATGGGAGTAGAATGATTTCAACAAGGGCAAAGAGATGATAATAGATTATAGCTATCATTGTGCAGGATCTTGTATGGATTTTGGAGCGACGATGAACATAATTAAAGCAAAATTTCAAAGCTGTGAGGACTATGTGTGTGTATCAATAGTGAGAGGGAGGAGAAGAAGAAAGCATGTAGAAGAAACAACTAGAGAGAAACATGACTTTGCATTTGCTTAAGCCATTTGGTGCAAGGTGTCTTTGTTCTAGAACGATGCATATCATACAAATGGAGTAAGCTTTATGTCTTCTTATATGGCTGCCAAATGTCACCAATATCTTAGTCCATTTGTTACTCAATCACTACTACCATTAGTCACTTAATTTTCTATGCCAAAAGTTACTCATTTTATAGGCTTAGTCATACTAATTTTTTATGTATCAACTTGTCTTACCACTTGACATTTTTCCTAAACTAAATGTACATTTTAATTTATCAATTTTCCAATTGTAGCAATTAACTCCAAATTAGTAATTATAATCCATCAAACCAAGATTCAAGACATAAGCAATACATAATCAAATCATCATCACTTAAAACATTTTATAACTTGGAACATGTCAATTGATTGCATATACTATCTTTGCAATGTTTTCTAAATCAACTTTCATGCGTGTATATGCTCATGTTATGCATTTAAATGAAATGCACCTCATAAATTCGAAAATTATATGACTCAAAAGAACATTCTCACCCTTAGTTAGTTTTGGAAACCGACTATTACAAATGTAGTTCAGAAAAGCAAAGAATGCCTAATCATCTCCATGTTAATGCATGTGATAAAAATATGGTCCCGAATAGAAAATCAAGGCAAAGTTTGGATGTATATGTCATGAAGGTCACACGTAAACAAAGATAATGAGATATATATATATATGTGCTAGTCTAATAAGGCTCAAAATCTCACCGACTTTGTCTACCACTAGTCACAACTCTTCTAAAGATAATGCACATTGACCAATCACAAAAGTAAAAGTATATGCTCAATTTGTCATGAAATTCTCCATTCAACTCATTCTCTGATCATGACTATATTGTCCTAGAATTAATAGAAAATGAGAAAATTTTTATTTGTTTGTTTTATTCTCTCTCATTTTGATTGAAAACCTAAAAAAAGTAAAAACAATATAGCGATAGAATTTTTAAGTCTGTCGGTAACTTCACCAATTGAATAGAAGTTATGTAACATATCGTTAACTATGTTGAGGCTAGAATAGTAAATATGAGAGATTGTTAAGAAATTAAAAAATTCAATTCATGCTCATGCATTATATGATATGCTCATACTCATGAATATTTCATTTTTGCACATGAAAATAATTGTACATGCATTCATAGACATTCCGTGTATAATTGTTTTAAAATTGAATTGGGCATGTGATTTTGTTGAAAATTGTGGTTTTTATATGTTGAAAATTGATTTGGAGGGTGTATCTAGTAATTTAGAATTTTTGGAGAATTTTAGAAAATTTTCTGAAAATTTTGGTAAAATTTGGACTAAGAAAAATGCCAAGTGGCAAGACAATTGACAAATGGCAATAGAATTAAGAGTCAATTGGTAGTGAAAATTTTTATTTATGACTTTAGGATTTAATGACATATGTCATTGAAATTTTGAGAAAATTGGAGTAGAAATTGGAGTTGATAGGATAAATTGAATGGGAAAAACCTAAGTGAACCTATAAGGAGATGACATGCAGCAAGTGACAAATGTCACTTGCCAAGCCATGTCTTTCAACCTACGATGCTTTCTAATTGAAAGACCAAGTTTTGTGCTTTGTCTTACTTCTCTTCTTCCTATTTTTGTGACCTCTACATCTCTTCTCTTCTATCTTCATTCATGATCTTCACTCACCTAACTATCAACACCTTGCTCTTATCTTTCATTTGCTACTCTTATCTTGTTCTCTTCTTCATTTCTCACTAAAGACCCAACCTCCCAACCTCCATGATGATGTACGTGAGTTGTATGAGAAGCTAGGGTTGGTATTCTTTTGAAGGATTTGAAGAGAAATCAAGTAAGTGATGATTTAATCTTCACGGGTTAGTGTAAATAGAACTTATATGTTGAGTAATTTGAGATTGATGGATTGATCATGAATTTATATGTATCTGTTGTGGATGAAGAATAAATATTGTTGATGTCATGTTTTGAGTATATGATTTGTTGATAATTGATAAGTTGTTGTTGAGATGATGCTTGAGATAGAAAAGTCATTACGATAAATGTGTATGTGATGTGTTTTGTTTTTGGTGTATACTATCAAACATGGATTCTAAATTATGTATAGATGATATTGATCTATAATTGGGGTATTATTGAAGAAGCAATGATGTGGATGTAAGTTAGAATGATTGACTAAGCCAAAGAGAGGAATTAGGAAGAGATTGATGAGGAAGTGTGTTGGAAATGTGTTAGATGTAGTGTTTCTACTGAACATGTATTGTTTTTTTTAACATATCTTGATCTACAGATATTAAAATAGGATTATTGTTGAATTATATTAAAATGGAGACGAATTTACACAATTTTCATGAAGAAATCGAGTTTGAATT
>JAOQML010069385.1:0-24017 GCA_027568935.1 Erythroxylum urbanii
TCACATTTTCACAAATGCATGAGCATAAGGTATGTCTGTCCTAACTTCTCTAATTGGTCTTCTCGTAGACCCGTTTCCCGGGTCCGACCCGTTATGTGGGACCGGGATGTTACACCCCCGAATTCAATGTCAGTAGCACACACCCAAGATTTTAATAGCCACACAAACCCTCAGTTAATAGCAAATTAAATCGCCACAACATAGTCTCAAGCAACCCACACTTGTGGGGATTACAATCTTCAATTCCACAAATCAAATTGTTGAGATATATAACTTAACCAAGCAAACTGTGAGTGGAAATTGTGTAGACTCAGTCCTAAACCTTAAGAGAAGTTCTAAAATCCATGAATACGAGGTTAGTATCAGGTAATAACGTGGAGGAGAGTAGCATACTATAGGGGAAGGCAATTAGGATTTGTGTTGGTTGAAGGCAGTGGAAGAAGAGATGAAAGGAAGAAGAAAAGGGAGAAAATATGGGTAAGAAGGTGAAATAGGCAGGGGAAGGGCACAGAAGGAGGTGGCGTGAAGGAGGAGGCAAAAAATGGGGGAAAACGTAGGGAAGTACGGGAAAAGAAAGAAAAGAAAGTGTTTTTAAAAACAAAGTCTTAGAAATGTCCATTAAGTAGACATGATGTCCGTTAAGCGGACCTTCTCGGGGTTTCTTAATGGTAGAAGCTGGCAATGTCCACTAAGTGGACCTTTTCGAGTCTCTTAGTACCAGACTGTGAGTCATGTCTACTAAACAGACCTTCGCGGGTTTCCTGGGAGTGAAATGCTCTATAATGTCCGTTAAACAGACATTTTGTCTGTTAAACGAACCTTCTCGGATTTTTCTATGTTCATCTCACTCAATTCACTCCTATCTCCCCTTTTTAACTATTTAATGCTACTATAGGACTACATGCATGATGTATGAATGAAAATCAAAAAAATATGAAAAGAAACAAAAAGACTTACCTCCCCCACACATAACATAGATCTTACCTCTTAGCTTAATGTATCTTGATCATGCTACTTCTCATGCTACTAGAAGGTGTCATTATGGTGTCTTATATACACTAGCCCTACGCAACACACAATGGACTAGAATAAAAAAGATATGAAAAAATTTGAAATATTAAAATGAAGAAAACACACAAAGAATTAGAAATGTTAGGTTGCCTCCCAACAAGTGCTAAATTTAATGTCCTCAACTGGACTAGGCCATCATGGTGTCAATTTTTGAATATCATGGTAGAAATATATCTAACCATCTCTCTCTCAAAGTAATGCTTAAGTAGTTGCCCATTGACTATGAAAGGTGATTGCTCATCCCTTCTAATCTCCACTGCTCTACTTAGGTATATCTTGGTCACTACAAAAGGTCTAGACCATCTTGATCACAATTTTCCTGGAAATAATTTCAAACGAGAGTTAAATAGCAAAACCTTTTAACCGGATTTAAATTCTCTCCAAAGGATATGCTTATCGTGGAAAGCCTTGGTTCTCTCCTTGTATATTCTAGCATTCTCAAAAGCATCTAGGTGAAACTCATCTAGCTCGTTTAACTCCATTAGTCTCCTTTGTCTAGCCTCTTTAAAATCATATTTCAACTTCCGAATTGCCCGTAATGCCTTGTGTTCAATTTGAACTGGAAGATGGCAAGATTTCCCAAAAACTAGTCTATATGGAGACATACCTAAGGGTGTCTTGTATGTCATCCTGTATGCCCAGAGAGCATCATCAAGCTTTAATGCCCAATCTTTTCTTGATGTATTGATGGTCTTTTCTAAGATTTGCTTGATTTCACGATTTGATACCTCGACTTGCCCACTAGTTTGGGGGTGATAAGTGGTTTCAATCTTGAAATGGCACCCATATTTTGTCAACAAAGATTTAAATTGATGATTTTGGAAGTGTACCCCATTGTCACTAATTATGACTCTTGGAACTCCAAATCTTGAAAATATATGCTTCTTCAGAAATTTCACCACGCTTGCACCAGTATTGTTCGCCAAAGCTGTGGCCTCTACCCATTTGGATACATAGTCAACTACCACAAGGATGTATTCATTACCAAAAGATACTGGGAACGGTCCCATAAAATCCAAGCCCCATACATCAAAGAGTTCAACCTCTAAAATCCCTGATTGAGGAATCTCGTGCTTCCTACCTATGTTTCCCATCCTTTGACATCTATCACCTATCATGACAAAAGTTTTAGCATCCTTAAAAAGAGTAGGCCAATACAAACCGGATTGTAAAACCTTTGTTGCTGCTTTGTTAGCACCATAGTTTCTGCCGTGAGGAGAAGCATGGCAATGATACAACACTGATCGCATCTCCTAATTAGTTATACATCTCCTAATTATCCCATCAGCACACCTTCTACTCAACACACCTTCTAAAGAGCAACGGACCTTCCCAAAAGTAGTTCCTTACCAACGATAAGAATTTTCTTCTCTAATGGTATGAGTAGTCACTTGGGATAATATTGGACACCAGAAAATTAACATGATCAGCAAAACAAGGAATATTTCCCTTAACAGACTACAGATTCTCATTAGGAAAGGTATCATTAATTGGTTCAACTTCCATCTTGTCCTCTTGCTCAAATCTCGAAAGATTCCTACAAGAGTAAAATCTATCTGATCAACCTTGGTTTAGCATCCTTTTTGGTAAACAAATATTTCAAAGCGGAATGGTTAGTGTAAACAATGACTTTGGACTCAACAAGATGAGATCTAAATTTATCAAATACAAAAAACACTGCTAGCAATTCTTTCTCTATAATAGCATAATTAACTTGAGCATCATTAAGAACTTTGCTAGCATAATAAATGACGTGTAATTTCTTATCCTATTTTTGTCCTAAAACAACCCCAAGTGCGTAATCACTAGCATCACGCATCAACTTAAAAGGGAGATTCCAATTCGGTGCAGTCATTATAGGAGCTAAGGTAAGTTCCTTCTTCAACATATTGAAAGCATGAAGACATTCATCAGTAAATTCAAAAGGGACTTCCTTTTGTAACAAAGCACATAAGGGTTTAGAAATCTTGGAAAAATCCTTAATAAATCTTCTATAGAACCTGGCATGCCCAAGAAAACTCCTTATTGCTCTAACCGAATTAGGAGGTGGTAATTTGGTGATGACTTCAATTTTAGCCGGATCCACTTCTATTCTATTATTTTAAATTTTATGGCCTAGGATGATCCCTTCTTGTACCATGAAATGACACTTTTCCCAATTTAGTACAAGATTGGTCTCTTTATATCTTTACAGAACTTGTTTTAAATTAAACAAACATGCGTATAAAGAAGAAAAAAATAGAAAAGTCATCCATAAATACATTAATTAAATTCTCCACCATGTCGGAGAATATAGACATCATGCAGCATTGGAAAGTGACAGGAGCATTGCACAAATCGAAGGGCATCCTACGATATGCAAATGTACCATAGGGACAAGTGAAGGTAGTTTTCTCCTTATCCTCCGGGGCTATAGGAATTTGGTTATACCCTAAATAACCATCTAAAAAGCAGTAATAATCATGCCCCGCTAATCTTTCCAACATTTGATCAATAAAGGGTAGAGGGAAGTGGTCTTTCCTAGTGGATACATTTAATTTCCTGTAGTTTATGCAAACCATCCACCCTGTCACAACCTTAGTGGAAATTAGCTCATTGCTATCATTAGAGATGACAGTTATGCCACCTTTCTTTGGTGCAACCTGCACAGGGCTTATCTAGAAGCTACTGGAAATAGGATAGATAATTCCTGCATCAAGTAATTTAAGTACCTCAGATCGTACAACTTCCTTCATGTTGGGGTTAAGCCTCTATTGACGTTCCACACCAAGTTTGTGGTTTTCCTCCATTAAAATCCTTTGAACATAAACTGAAGGGCTAATTCCCTTTATGTTAGCAATACTCCATGTAATAGCAGCTTTATGTTCACGTAACACCCTTAACAACTTCTCTTCCTAAGAGGAATTCAAAAAATAAGAAATGATTATTAGATAAGTATTTGATTCTCCCAAGAATGCATACCTCAAATGAATTGGAAGGTGTTTCAATTCAGGTTTTGGTGGACTTAAGATGGACGGTAACAGTTTGGAGTTAGAAGGGCCCAATTCTTCAATTGGAGGTCTATACCTAAAACCATTACGTTGCAATTTATAAGCATATTCCCTTAACTCATCATCCAATTCATTTTCATCTATTCTTAAAGCTAGGCGTGTCTCTAAAGCATCATCAAATATCAAATTAAGAATACATTCAAATGTAAGAGAATCAATCACATCTATTCTATAGGTGACTTCATCAAAAGAGGGTCCCTTTAAAACCTTGAAAATGTCAAACACCTCTTTCTCATCACCGACCTTTAAAGTTAACTTACCATTCGGGATGTCAATCAATGCTCCACCAGTGGCTAAAAATGGCCTTCCTAAGATTATAAGAATCTGTATATCAAAATTCATCACAAGCACAACAAAGTCAGCTGGAATTATAAGCTTATCAACTTTCACCAGTAAGTCCTCAACTATACCAATAGGATATCGAATTGATCTATCGGCAAGTTGTAATGAGATTGTAGTTGGTTTGAGTTCATCAATTCCAAGCTTGTTATAAAGAGACAAAGGAAGCACTAAAGTGACAAGGAATAGTGAAACTCCCTAGATCCTTTAACTTAGGAGGTAATTTATTTTGTAAAATAGAACTACACTCCTCTGTTAACGCTACAGTGGCAAAATTATCTAGCTTCTTTTTATTGGAGATGATTTCCTTAAAGAATTTAGTGTAAGCAGGCATCTCAGCAAGTGCTTCGGTGAAAGGGATATTGATATGGATCTTCTTGAAAAGGTCAAGGAATTTCTGAAATTTGGAATCATCATGTTTCTTTCTTACCCTTTGGGGGTATGGTATGGGTGGCACAAAGGAAAATTCTGAACTTGATGAGGACTCTTTTCTTGATTCGTTTTCTTTAGGCCCTTCTTCTTCATTCAAATTCTCAATTTCATCATCCCTTGTTTCATTAATCTTCTCGTCCTTCTCCTTAGGAGCCACACCTTCTACCTCCTTACCACTCCTCAAATGAATTGCCATATAATCTTGTTTTGGATTCACTTGAGTGTTGCTAAGTAGCTTTCCTTTACCTCTTTCACTTACCTTTTTTGCCACTTGATTGATTTGCACCTCTAAATTTCTTATGGCAACTTGGTTAGACTGAATGTTCTACTCCATTCTGTTCATTTCTTGAAAGCTAGCTTGAGCACTTTGATCCATCTTACTCATAAGTTGAGCAAACATATCCTCAACCCTATCTACCTTTTTCTTTATAGGGGAAGGGAATTGTTGTGGTGCAGAAGATGAGGGAGCTTAATACTGCTGTTTTTATGGCGCTTGGAACCCAAGTGATCTTATTGGTTTTGCAGTCCTTTGATTTTTCCATGAAAAGTTTGGATGGAACTTCTAACCTTCATTGTAGGTATTTGAGAAGGGATCAAATTTCTGGCTTTGTTTACCAACATAGTTCACCTATTCCTCTGGCATTATTGTTTCAATGTTCACACAACCAATCATTGTATGTCTAAATTTACCACAAAGAGTGCAAGGATCCCTACTGGACTTGTTGTCATTCATCAACATATTTAACTTTTGATTTATCTCAGTAACTTAATAAGCCATGTCAGATCTTGATCCCACTTCATTAAGAGCAGCGGCCTTGCTCCTTATCACCTTACAATGTGAATTCTCTACAATTTTCTTAAAGATATTCCACAACTCTTGTGAACTCAGGTCACTAATATTCCCACCAGAATTTAAGTCTACCAGAGTTTGATTGTGATCAGTGAGACCATAATAGAAGAACTAGGTCAAGGAGTAAGTGTCAAATCCACGGTGAGGGCACTGGTTAAGTAGATCATTAAATCGCTCTCAGGCTTCATGAAAATTTTCTCCTCCCTTCTGCGAGAACCAGTGTATCATCTTCCCTAGCTCAAGAGTTTTATGGGCTAGGTACCACTTCATCATAAAAGTCTTCATCACTTTATCCCAAGTATCAATGGAATCTACCTCAAAAATCAAAAACCAATTTCTTGCTAATCCTTTCATGTAATAAGGAAAACACCTTAGCCTCAACTCATCTTCAGATAATCCATACAACGGAAGAGTTTAAAATGTCGTATAAAAGTCTCTCATAAAAGCTAGAGCATCTTCATTCAGCATTTCATTAAATTATGGCAAAATTGATAGACGAATTTGCGTCAGCTCATAATTCCTTACTGCCGCAGTCAATCGAATGCAAGAAGGGTTGCTAGCAATAAACAGCATCTGATAATCTTGAATCCTTCTTACTGCAGGATTAACAATCACTGGTTCAACCTAGTTTCCTCTATTGAATTGTTCATTCCTCATCTCTTGCTCTTCATCCAGAATTGGATCTTGATTATTATTAGCCATCCCTCTTCTTCTTTGGGCATTGTTCCTTTTACTAGTGCGTTTAATTTCAGGATTCAATTCAAGTAACTATTCGTTGTTCAAATTTCTTGAATGCCTTAAATGCATACAGCTCCTAAAATAGAACAAAGAGAAAAGATTTTAAAGGTGATTAATGAACAAAAATTTAAGGTAATAATAAATAAATAAAAATAACTAGAATTAATAGCAGCAAATATAAATTAATCCTCAACAACATCGCCAAAAACTTAGACGGCAAAATCTGCAAGTGCACAGAGTCATTCCTAGCACTTACACGTCAAGTATTCCAAGGTCGTATCCCATGAGAACTAAAATACTCACTACTAAATTAATCCTAATTACTTGAACCAAAAATGACAAGAAATTAAAATATGATAAGATTTGAGTGAACAACTAATTGTGACGAATGTAAATAAACAAACAAGATAAAATTTTGATGGTTGAGACTTAGGGCTTCGGGATTCACCAATTTAAGAGATTGATCGATAAACTATGGAATTGATTGAATGATAAGTTATAATAACAGCTACACAAATTCACTTATATTCTTTCTCAAGACCTACAAGAATACCCAACTAGTTGGTTACCATTTCTCAATATGAAACCTAACCACTCAAATTCATTAAGAAAAAGCAACCCTAAGTTATCACACTAGTTTAGGATATCTCTATCTCTAAATCTAATGTGTTTATCTTCCTAATGCATAAATCACACTTCACCTCTCAGTCCATCATATGATTCCTAAGATTGCATCTATAGTGATCAAACATAGAGACAACAATGAAGCTCAAGGAAGATAAATATAACTTAAGAACTTTCATCAATCCATAAAACATCAATCAATCCCCAAAATAGACTACATCCCTAACCCTAAATGGGTTTAGTTCTAGCATATGATAAAAGAATCAAAATACATATAGACTATCAACATTCAAGACAGGGTAGAGAGAGAAGACAAAATAAGCTTGCTCCAAACTTGATTCAATCCTCCTTCTTCCTCTTCTTTTCATATTTTGGGTGCCTCTAATCTCCTTGTGTCGTTTTTAGTACCAAAACCCTTATTTAGATCTAAAAAATGAATATATATAGTGTCTTGGGGTCAAAGACACCTAGTTTTTCCTAAACAGGGGAATAAAAATCGTGTCTACGCCGTCAATGTTTATTAGGCGAACCTAATGTCCGTTAGGCAGACCTTCTCGGGTCTCTGGAGTAGTTTTGGATAGTGAATGTTTGTTAAGTGGACATGATGTCTGTTTAGTGGACATTCAGGGTCTATCAGCCTTCTTTCTTCGCTCATGTCCGTTTAAAGGGACATTATGTCCGTTAGGTAGACATACACTGAGCATCTTCAGAAATGTGCACTTTTGACCCTTCAAAAAGCCAAATCCCTCCTTGGGGTCTTCATGAAGGTTGTAGAGGTCTGAGTCCTCTTCGAAAGCATGGTTGAACGACTCTAAAATGACATCTATAATGAAAGTTATGCCTTTTGCTCCAAAATCTCTCTAATTGCACCTATTAAGCAATGAAGTTGAAATGTGAGAATTAACCTAATAAAGTGCATAATTCACATGAAGATAAGTCAAATTAGCTCCAATTCATCCCAAAATCATATATAAATAATTTGGCTTGTCACATATGCATTCAATTGATTTATTCTAAGGTATGAAAAGTTTAAAATGTTTAATATGTTAATTGTAACATATTTATAACTTGAATTTTAATATGATTAATTACAAGTAGTAAATTTGGAATTAATTGATATAATTGAAAAATTGAGGGATCTTAATGTATATTTGTTTTAGGAAAAATGCCAAGTGATAAGATAAATTGATACATGAAAATTATAATGATTAAGCCTATAATTGAGTGACATTTTGAATTGATCATGGTGGGACAAATGGACTAGTAAGTTGATGACAAATGGCATTAATTAATGGACAAATGGCTGCTATACTTAAATGACATGTGAACTAGCTTCAATGCTAACATATGGCAGCACCTATACTTGATAAATGTTGAACATGCCTTTGACACATTCAACCAATTCACACAATTCAACCTGATAACTATCATACACTATGCAAAAATCACATAAAAAATTAAACCATATAACCCCTTCCCACACTTGAACAAGACATTGTCCTTAATGTGAGAAGGAAGCAAACAAGCACATAAAAGACATGAAGAAATATAAAATTAAGGTAAACAGAAAATAAATATAAATAAAGATAAAGATAAAAAATGAAGACTAATTTGAAGACGAAAATTTAGGTTAGACAAAATCTCATGGAGATGGATGTGTTGATAGTGTCGGAGGCGGCAATTGAATGCCTTGAGCCTCTAAATATCTGTGGATCCGACGAATATCCCAGCTCTTGAGTCATTGTGTCTGGGCCATCTCCTTCATCATTCTGGTATTCTCCGTAAGTGTCTTGTTGGTTTATGAGATTATATCCAGAACTTCCTTCCAGCCGTGTTGTTCCTCTTCCTCATACTATTCACTAGTGGAGTCCTCGTCTGCTTGCTATGGAGGGGCTGAACTCAAGCTCTCTTGACTGACCCTAATTATAACATGTGTCTTCTGCCTGCTATCCCTAAGTTCCATATTGTAGGACTTAAAGATTTTGGCCCGCCATAAATGGTGATGGTTTAGGAAGTTAGGGAGGTGAATAGTTAACTCACTCCAGTCCATGCCATAGTATTCAGCGATGGCAAACACTATATACCCCATTCCTAAATTGTTGCTCCTGTTTGGTGGAGTCGCAATAATAACATTTACCACATGTGTGGATGTTCACATTGGAATGCTATGGTCCATGCACCATAACATAAATAATTTCTTTATGGAACACTTGTTGGTTTTTATTTTATCATAAACCAGTTGACACGTGAATTTTTGTAGCAACAAGTGTTCATGGGATCTTATTATGTTGTTATGAGCATTCTCGGCGTGAAATTGCTCTATTCCAGTGAGTTCATTCCAATATTGAGAGGGATGAAAATCATCATGTTGATCAATGATGGAGGATTCGGGGAATCCACACATATCGCACATGATTTCTACATACAATTTATAAGCTTTTCCTCTCAACCTGAACCACAATTCCTTAGGATTCCTAAGATCATAAGTCAGTGAAGTGAAAAATTCCAATATGAGCTCCTGATAGACAGGAAATTGGACCCGTATAAATTGGACCCACTGGATTCTTTTAGCTAAATTTTCTACTCTCTCGCGTAACTTTAGCCCATCGAGTGTTTCAAAATCAAAGTATTTAGGAACTACTATTTGTCTAACATTTAGAGATCGAAAATGAGTACTTTCCTTCTCTGTGCAGATCAGGAAGGGTGCTCCAAAGTCTACTGCTCGGTTTCTTCTCCCACGTCCTACAATATGATTTCTTCCTGCTTGCTTCCGTCGAGCTGATTGCTTAATGTGTAGCATAATTCTTAGGAGTTGAGTAGAATTTGGAAGAATTTTGGAAGTTTTGAAATTTTTAGAGAGATATGAGAGCGTTTGCAGGCTTGAAGTCTAAAGAGATAAAGTGAAAATGAAAGTAAATGTAAAAGTGAAGTTAGAACTGAATATATAGGTGGTTAAAAGGGTAAAATGGTAAAAAAAATCTTTAAAAAACATGTCCTTCCTTGTTCTGCCCAGTCGGCCATGATCCTGGCCTACAGTTTTCCACCACTTTATTTTTTCATATTTTGCTCTTTTCACATTATTTTCGAATTCACTTCTTAATTCTTTTGTGGTCCCTTTATCTCTCTTTTACTTGCTTGCTCAATCATCCACTTTATTCTAAAATCTTATTCCTTCTTAGTTTTATTCGAAAACAAAAATAATCCTAACTAAGGAATTCAAACGTTATAACACAAATAATCAAAGAAACTAATTTTCCATGGGTTGCCTCCCATGCAGCACTTCTTTTAAAGTTGATAGGTAGACGCTCTTTTAAAGGCTCGTAGTGGTTGGAATGAATGGTGCAATGGTAGCGTTATCGTTAATCTCAAAGTTTGTACTTGAGCTACCATACTATAGTTTCCACCGTCCTTATGATTTTCCTTTACTCGTCGCCTTCTGCAAGAGCACTTCTTCCTAAATGCATTCCCATGATCCTCGATATCTTCCCATTCTCCTCGAGGTTTCTTGTTGTTCGTTGGAGGTAATGAAGAGCTGTAGTCTTTTCTTGACACTTGGAAGGTTATTTACGCTTTGCCTACCTTTAGAGTTAATTTTCCCCCATCAATGTCAATGATTCAACAAGCAGTGGCCAAAAACAGCCATCCAAGAACTATCATGATTTCCACATCTTCTCCAATGTCTAATATGAAGAAGTCCATGGGAAATGTATATTTATCAACTTTTACTTGCACTTCTGTTATAATCCCCTTCCGTTGATACACTATTCTGTCGGCCGTCTTTACCAGCATCTTGGTAGGTACTAATTCTCGTAACCCTAAATTCTAAACGTTTATACTCGTTCCTAAATCCGTGAATGCCCTGTCTATGATAACTCTATTGATACTACAGGGGATGAAAAAATCCCCTGGGTCCTCTTTCTTCTGTGCGATTTTAGGGTTCTCTTTCGATGTTCTCTCCTTAACATCCGTCTTGACGAATTCCTTCAATGTGAGCTTCATCTGTAGTTGATTTGTCACTTCCTCGACCTTGTTTGCTTCAATCTCCTTTAAATTCCTTGCTACCCTCTCTGCAAATAACTTCCCCTGAGCAGAAATAGGGAATGGAAGTATGAGTTGAGTTACCTTAACTAGCTCGATTACGGGCTCACTTGGAAGGAATTCTTTAACTACTTGACCTTCTACTTTATCCCCTTCTTCCTTCACTTCTTCAGGTTCTCTATCCTAGGGTTTCCTAATAGCCATGATCCATTCTTTAGAATTAGACTCGATATTGCTAGGAAAGGTACCTGTATTTTGAGTAGACATTGCTTTTACTAGTTGTCCTACTTGGACTTCCAGATTATGTATGTAAAAGGTATGGTTCTTTGTTTCTTGCCCAAATTTGCTTTCGAGCCTCCTATACACATCCTCCATGCCTCCAATCTTGTCCAACTTCGATTCCATCAAGCTTGCTTTATCTTGTTGGAAGCTCGACTGTCCTTGAGGCCTGAACTGTCCTCCAGTGATGTTGGTCCAAAAGAAGTTAAGGTGATTCTTCCACCCAAGGTTGTAGGTGTTGGAGTAAGGATTGTTGCCCACTCCTGATCCACATTGCACTCCCATATAATTTACTTACTCCTGATTGTCTTCTTTCATCAGGTAACAGTCCACGGTATTATGGTCTACTTGTCCATAAAGCTCGCATTTCAATTATATGCTCTTCACTGGGCTGAAGATGACGCCATCATATTGTTGAGCTGTCGTGCTAGGTTGTTGATCTTCACTTACATCTCTGTCATTTGATCGACCGCGACGATTCCTTTTTACTCTCTGAAGGTAACAAGTTGCCTACCCCACTCGTTTGTCTATAAACAGCTATTGCTTGCCATCTCCTCAATCAACTCCTCTGCTTCATCGACTATCTTCCTCATCAAGGATCCTCTTGAAGCTGCGTCAATTGTGCCTCTTGTTGGTGGGTTCACTCCATTGTAGAATGTTTATAATAGGAATTCCTTGGGTAGTTATGGTGTGGGCACTTCCTTTGCAAGTCTTTATATCTTTCCCACGTTTCGTAGATTGACTCCCTATCACCTTACTGTAAATTGGTGATTTCTTTAATAATCTTCATGGTCTTAGTCAATGCGAAATACTTGTCTAGAAAGGTACAAACCAGCTGGTCCCATATCATAATATTGGTTGGGCTAAGTGAATGGTACCAAGACTTCACTCTATCTCTAAGGGTAAAGGGAAACAGTCTAATTCGGATCGCATCTTCTGACATCTGATGATAGAAAAAAGTATCATAAATTTCGAGGAAATTCATGATGTGTGCATTGGGGTCCTCATTCATTAATCCATAAAATTGCACATTCTGTTGAGCATATTAAAAAGTGCTGGTTTAATCTTGTGACCTAGCTACTCCTTGGTTTACTGCGTTAAATCCCGGCCTTATAAAGTCCATTAGGGTCTTTTGTTGCCATCTTTGGTTCACTCTGTGGTCCATGTTTTGTTGAAATTCCTTGGGTCGATTGATATCTAAATCTAACGTTTCAGCTGCACGACTCAAACCTCTCGTGACTCTTGTGTTCATGCAAGAGCACGAATGCTGTAATAAAATGAAAGAATGAAAATTAAAATTAAAAACTAACTAACGCCTTAAACTATAAAACTAAACTATTGCCTCCCCGAAAACAGTGCCAAAAACTAAATTGCAGGATTACCTAAGGTATCGATCCCATGTGGAGGAGTAATTTAATCCTAAAATCTAAGGCTTAACTCAAATTTATAAATAATTAAAATAAACAACTAGGTAGAAAATTATTCAATCAAGTAATCAATCTCAAGAATTAAATTCAGAAATTATAAACAAGATAGCAATTTACACAACCCAATCAAGAATCAACTTTGGAACTACCAATTGAAAGAGAGGAGGTTTTAATCTAACTTTAATGAAAACCTAATTGATTATGAAATTACTGAATTACCAGGTCTAAACGATCCTAGGGTGGATTACTCTCTCTTAAGTTATAATCTTTAACCCTAATTTATAAACCTTAATTTAGATTATGGAATTGCAACATCTCGATTCACAATTTACCCAACCCTAAATTAGATATAAATTTGTTTAAAAACCTATCGAAAACCTATGCACGATTTCTCATTACATATTTTACAGGTTTGATTCAATTCTTAATCTATTAAACTACCATAATTTAATGGTATTCACTCGGTTTACCCTCTCAGTTTGTTACCAAATTATTAAGAACAAAAATTGAATTACAATAACTCAATAAAAAAGCAATAAATCAAATTTCATTAATCTCAAAGATAAAATCCCAAAGGTGAGTATAGACATAAATCAACATTCACAAAACCTATTCTCAACGACTATTCCAATTCTATACATTAATAAAATTGAAATAAAATTGAAAAATACGAGTGGAACGGATTAGTGGAGGCGGCAATAGTGGGAAGCCTCCTGTTCCGGGAAGTATTTCGCGTAGACTTCTTCTCCATGTCTCTCTTCCTTCGATTCCTTCCTCAAATATCTCGATAATCTCTCTAGGGGTTTTCAGAATTTGGCTGATGCAAAAAGCTCTTCTCTTCTGTTCTTTATGTTCTTTAAATACCTTGGCAGCCTTAGGGTTTGTCTGGGGTCGAAACGGTCTAAAAAGTTCCTCGAAACTTGACGTTTTCACCTGTTTTTGCATCTGCCTAACACAAGACACGATGGTGGCCCTGCCTGCCATGATCGTGGCCAGCGTCTAGCCCTTTCTATCACAAGCGTGGCCCAAATGCCATGATCGTGTCCTAGATCAGGCGTCTTCGTCACGATCGTGGCTTAGTGCATAGTGGCTCATATGTCTCTATCAAAATTGTGCCTTTTGTGCCACGATCGTGGGCCGTGATTTCGTCGTCCCGAAAGTCTCCAAAACTTCTCCGTTATTTGTCATTGGCCTTGAAAAACTAACAAACACATAAAGGTACCTCAAAAACATGACATTTAAGCTCAAAGACTTATACTAACCCATAAAAAACACTTAAACACATAAACTAAAACATTTGTAACCTAATTGCATACTAAACACCCAAATTAACACTAAATATCTAACAAATTGTGCCCTAAAACATGATGTAATTCACAACTATCAGCTTTTCCTCACACTTAATTTTGATCATGCTCATTACTTATTAATTATGAAAACAAACTAATTATGAAAAAACAAACAACTAAATAATTAATAAAATAAAACAAATAAAGAAATAAAAATTAACCAAATTTAATTAGGAATTCTTTTAGCAAACTAATTAATCTTAAAATTAAAACTAGAATTTATGCAATTAACAAATTAAAATGACTTAATTTTTAAATTACAATTTTAACCCTAATTGAGATTAAAAATCCTAAATTATCAATTGCACAAAATTGATGCAAGTAAACACTAAACTTATGCAATTAAACACATAACGAATCTTAATTAACGTCAAAATTAGCTTATTAACCTAATTAAACACAAAAATATCGCCATTAAACACGTAATAAGCAGCAATTATAATAAGTTTACACAAATTAAGTTGAATTTTTACCCAAAATTTATTGCAATTTGCCAAATTAACTTATAGAATCAATTGGGTAATGCAATTAATCAACTATTAAACTATAATTAGGCATAAAATCACACAAATTCTCCAACAATGTATGGGCATGCATCAAAACATGAAAAACTTTACTAGTGTATCCAAAGAGTGTCAAACTCTCTATAAATCTGTGCAACTTTAAAATTTAATCCTTAAACGTAAAAATCTTTGCACTTTAGCATTATACACACTGCCCCTAAATTCACAATTATACTCTTTTAGGAATGCCACTCCATTTATAAAGCCAACTCTTATGTTGTCTTCACTCTCGAATTCACATCAGTTAGCTTTCATTTCAGCTAAGAGTTCCACCATTTTGTCTGTAATACTCTCTTCCTTTTCCACTTTCTCTTCTTCTACTACTAGGAGCTCTTTTTCGCTACTAAGGGTGAATTCCATTCCAAGTTCAGTAGGATCTACTTCAATAGTACTAAGCAAACTCCCTTGCATCTCATCAGATATTATCTCCACCAGTTGGTCAATCCAATTCATCAAATTTTGTATACGAGCCTCTATCTTCTGATGCCTTATAATTGACTCTTGAATGAAATAAGCCATCATATCTTCCAGAGTTGGCTCGATGACTAGTGGTGCTTGGTGTTGTGAATATTCAGCTGGAGTGTGTTCGTTCCATCTATAGGTGTAGGAGTTGCTTTACTCTAAATTTTTGTTATTCATGTATAGTGAACCTTAAGGTTAATTGTACATGTTTGGTCACTTCCACACATAGGTCGGTGCTTGACATTCATGATTGTAGTAAGTTCTCACACAAATGTTGTAACACGACATAGACATTAGTTGAGCCTCCAAAACTATGTAAGGACACCTTTCTCTCCCCCATATAGTGATGTTACATATTGCAAAGACAAATCATAGCTCTAATAAAAGTATTCTCTACTCTATCCTTTCATTGTGAGTTGTGGCTATGACAATGAATCGTAAATCCTATAATAAACTACAAACTCAAGATTAAGTAGATAAATTCAAAAGATAACTAAATGAATAATCCATAAATACAATACAAAAAAGTGAATAGAGTAATAACATTTGGGTTTTCCTAATATCAAAATGCCCAAAAACGGTGCCAAAAATTTGATTAACTTTTTCTAAGTTTTTCAACTATAAATTACTGCAAGAGCATGATGTAGTCGTAACTAGTACCGACAAATACAAGTCGATGCTATAAAGACAGTGATTATTAGTAGTTATCGTTATCCTACTATCCAATCTACGAAGTTGATTGTGATTTTTGATTTAAAAATAAAACTTGAACAAATAAAATAAATAGGTAAGAGTGAACAAAGAATTAAGAAATTACTTAGAAAACTATTGATATCAAGACTTAGTGTTTAGGTCTCGAATCCCCCTAAAAACCCTTAACTAGTTGATCTTTTATTACGCAATTTTTTTAGTGATTTATTGGATCGTGGAGATTCCTATGGTATGCTAATAACTCTCTTGAATCTATTAACAACTAATCCTAAAGTTTTCAACCGAATTACTCAGGTTAAAGTTTATAGGATTTCTTTACCAATTTATGAATCTCGCTATTAAGTTTGACCCTTTTTCAACTGAATTACTCAGGTTAAAGTTTATAGGATTTCTTTACTAATTTATGAATCTCGCTATTAGGTTTGACCCTAATCTAGAAGATTTATGTCATCCTATCTCTATTCAAATAAGGATTTCCCAATCTTTATGTTACGAAATAATATTATAATCTAATATTATAGATTTATTAAAACATATATTAAACACGTAATTGAATCACAATATATTAATCAAACCAATTGCATTAATAAAAGAATCAGAACATGTTAAACTATAAATGTAGGGTTCATCTAACCTAGACACTAATTAAATTTAGTTATATGTGATTAGAAACGAAATCAAACATAAACAAAAAGAGAAACAAATAGAAAAAAATGAGTTCATAATTATAAATATCCCTGTTTTTTCTATCGAATATTCTTTCAAAGTAGAGGTTTGATTTTATATTTTGATGGATCTTTTGAGGATTTCTTCGTGTTTTACATTTTTCTGTACCAAAATCACCGATTGAGTTACCTTTGAGAATTTTAGAACGTCACCTAATGCCTACTCTCTCTTTTTGCCTCCAAAATGCCGATGTACGGGTTGATGCACGGTCATGCATCAAATTATGCATAACCAAAATCTCCAAAATTTGTGAATTTGCATGGCCTAAGAGAAGTACAGGTGCTAATGCTTGACCATGTATCCCTTCTATGCTTCAAATCTTTGTTTTATGTTGTATTTTCATCCGAATTCTTCTCCTTTAAGTCCATGAAAGGCAATTATAATCTTTAAATACAATTGGAGAGAATTGAGTACCACATATAAGATAAAATTATAAAATATCAAGCAAAAATACATCAAATATTGGGTATAATTATGATCAACTATACATCCATTAGCATTCTTATTTTTTAGTATATTACATTGTAAAATTGACTTTATTTATAATTTTGAGAACTCTTTATTAGTAGTGAAGAATTAATTCAGGTCCTTATCAAGTTCTTCTAATACAAAGAAGATCATTAACTTCTTTAGTCTAAAAAATCTGATTATCTAATCAAAAAAGTTAAAAACTCATCATCGATTACTACGCTCTAAAGTACCATCCATATGTAGAGAACAAGTTGCTAATTATGCTTCTACTTACGTTTCCTACCCTAATCCTTTCATTGTTTCACATTTTTACTATTCTTAAGAAAGGCAAACCTAACCAACAAATATCTACCTAACTTCTCATATTGTATCCTCTTATCAATTCATTCGTCTCTTTGTGCACAAACAAAGACCATTATATCCAGTGGACATTAGACATAGTCCTTAACTTAGCCTCTGCAATGTAAGTCTTTTATATGCTAGAATTTTATTTTACTAGAAATTTATTAATTTTTATTTTCAAAAGATTAAGATAAAAGAATTAATATTTTCCAGTATAAAAATAATAAAGTGAGCTAATAAATTATCTAATTAAGTAGGTCAAAATCTAGTGAAGAAAATAACATTTTATCGATGGTAGTCGAGTTCTTATTAGACAAATGATGGAGGCCTAATAAAATTTGTATAAATAGATAATATTTCTTTTCCTATCTACTTAAATAAATTCATAGATATACAATTTAATCTAATCCATTTGGAGATCCATGCAATAGAAAAGTTGCAAAAATATCTTATTGAAATCATTTTAGACAACTTTTGATAAGAATGATCAAAATTTACAATTTCTTGTTCAAAGGTAGACGAGCTTACCTGAGTAGCTTACTTAAATAGAGATGGATAGTAAAATAGAAATAATTTCATATTATCTATATTTATACAAGTTTATGGTTACTCTTGAATTGATCAATAAAGTTCGTGTTTTATTTAACAAGTGGTATCAAAACAATTTCATAATTCTATGTATCATTTCTAATTTCTCCACAAGAAAATTTAAAATATTAATCTATTTTTGTTTAAATACATAATGTATTTATTGTTTAGATTGATTTATGTTTAAGTATTACAGGAAATTGGGTCGAAATTGTAATTCATGGTAATTTTTAGTTAAAAATCATCAAAATCTAACAAAAATTCACCAAAAATGACTGTAAAAAATTTATCTACATACTCTCCCAATAAAGAGATATCTGACAATCCTTTTTGGAAACTTCATTAATTCATCCAAGATCTTTTCCAATGCTTCCTTTTTGGATGCTATTAGGGATTACTTCCCTAAGATAAGTGAGGAGAAGCTAGTCCAGCATAATGGCATATACCAGCTTAATTAGGGGGGTCTTCCCTTGCTATATATATGTTATTTGTAGAGAAAGAAACTATGCATACATAGAGAAATTGAGACATATAAGAATATCGTAGCTATTAAAATACACTTTAGATGAGAGAAATTATACTGCCAAATCAAAGCTAGTTGATAATCTCTAAGGCAATAAGAAGAAAATGGGATATAATCTAAACAATGTCATTTATTTCAATAATCCATCAAAAGAATGAATAATTGGAGAAGTGAAAGTAAGATTGTTCCAGAATTTGAATCACTCATATAAGGCATATACCATATGTAATGAATTAAGGAAAGCAAGATTTGGTTAGGGGAAACTAAGGAATATAGAATAAGTGCATGGGAAGGCTACTATTATATCTATTAAAGGCAACGCTATCCCCCGTCATGTTCTAAGATCGATCACTCCTCTTCACATCACTTTGTCCCTATAAAATGGAAAACCCAACTGAGAAGCATAACATTCATTGTCTATGTCTTACCAAACCCTTGGTTTAAAGCACACACACGCGAAGGCTAATTCAAATTATGTAACATAATGGTCTTTTTAATGAAACAATGGTCATTAGTTTAGGGGTTTAAATTGTCAATTGACTCTCAAATTAATTAGTCTAAGCAGGATGGTATAAGACATTGTAAAGTATTTTTGTTCTATATCTTTATATATAAAAATCAATTAATTTGCATAAAAAATCACTTGTTTTGGCTTATGGAAAAAATAGAAGACAAAGTTTCCTGTATAAAGAAGAAGTAGAAAGTAATACATCAGTTGCCTAGTGCTTAAGACCCATGCGTGTTATAAAGGCTTAGACTTTTACCAATGCTCATTCGACACTTGAGCACTCTCTCGTTCCCAAGTTAGCCTTCTACACGAAACACTTTTTTAAAAAGAAAAAGAAATGCGGAGAATGTAAGAACACCTCTATTAAAGAACTCTCTCAAGAAAGCTACAATGTTTATGATGCTTTTTATGATCT
Source organism: Erythroxylum urbanii (assembly GCA_027568935.1). Taxonomy (NCBI): domain Eukaryota; kingdom Viridiplantae; phylum Streptophyta; class Magnoliopsida; order Malpighiales; family Erythroxylaceae; genus Erythroxylum; species Erythroxylum urbanii. The sequence continues at coordinate 19,507 of JAOQML010069385.1, forward strand.
TATACGCTGCAAATGAGGTAACCCCTAAGGGGTATTTATACTAGTTACTACCTAAAATAAATGGTTAAGATCTACTTGATCTAATAGTCTACATTTACCTTTTAGAAATCTCTACACTACTCTACATGTTTCATGTACAAGATATCTCTATCTACAATGTTCTATAATCTTTTATAAACTTCCATAATGTTCCACAATGTTCTATAAGCTTCCATAGTCTTCTACCATGTTTTAAAAGCTTCCGGGGTCTTCCATAAACTTTTACCATATTCTAAAAGCTTATAGAATCTTCCATAAGATTTCAACATGCTCTAGAAGACTCTTTTAGATAAACCTCATCTTGTGGGCTTTAAAACATGCGAAACATGGCATTATCCCCCACCTAATCCAGTGACATCCTTGTCATGTCTTAGTGGAACTCTCAGATTTTATCCTTATATTGCCAAAGAGAAAGCTTTTGCTCCCAACTAGCTTGACTTTTTGGTTGTCCCTTCCATTTGATCAAGTATTCGTCATATTTCGTATGTGATCCTCTCCTCAGTATAGCCCTATTTGTAAATATGTCTTCCACCTCATGCTCATATGTTGTTGTCATAGTGGTGGGTGCATGCCTTGATTCACCCTTATTTGGATCTTCTTTATCGACGTGATAAGGTTTTAGAAAACTTATAGGAAATACAGGATGAATCTCCAAGTGTAAGGGTATCTTAACTTGGTACATCAACTTGCCCACCCTTTTCTCCATGGGGAAAGGTCCTTCGTACCTCTGAATCAAGACCTTATAAACACCTCCTTTGACATGTCTATGAGAAAGGAGATTGACCATCACCAAATCTCCTTCATTAAACTCCAAGTGGCGCCTCCACTTACTGACCCATTTCTTCATTTTCTTGGCTGCTCAATGCTCAATTTAAGTATCCCATTGCCATATTAGACTTCTCTTGCTAACTTTTTACAAACAAGTATGCTCTAGGGCGTTTGCCACTGTAAGTGATAGCAAGAGTTTGTGGAGTCAAATGTTTTTTCCAGTGGCTAACTCGAGTGGACTAGCTCCTGTAGACTCATTCCACTACAAATTATATGACAATTGGGTAACATAGAGCAACTTTATCTAATCTCATTGGTTGGCGTTCACATAATGCCTCAAATACAAATTCAATAAGGCATTCACCCTATTGGTTTGTTCATTAATTGTGGATGAAAGCATGTAGAGAAGATTAACTTTGACCCTAAGAGCTTAAACAACTTCATCCAAAATTGTCCTATGAAGCTAGTATCTCTATCACTCTAAAGAAAAATTAAACAACATCTTCCATATTGAATTATATTGGGACAGGTATGAATACTCCATACTTGATGAAGTTATCCACATCAACCATTATATTGCCTTGTCCCTCCACTTTCGGTATACTAATGATGAAATCCATTAAAACACTCCCCCATAGCCTCTCAAGAATTATCAGTGACTGCAACAATCTACTTGGTAATTGTGCTCCAACTTGTCTTGTTGACACACAAAACAAGTCTTCACATATTCCTCAATGTCATCCCTCAATTACGGGCCAATAATAAGCATGCCCCACAAGTGCCAAAGTTTGATGTATCCCTAGATGACCAGCCCATAAGGAGTCATGATACTCTTTGATGATCTCCTTCCTACTTAGTGAGTCCGCCACTAAGTTTGCCTTGCTGGGCTTGTACAACATCTCAAATTCAAACTCCACTAAGAAAGCTTATCATCTAGCTTGCTTAGGCATCAAATTCGTTTGATTAAAGAAGTAGCTTGAGAAAATATTGTCTTTTTTGACCATAAACTTTGCTTCCAATAAGTAGTGCCTCTATGTCTGCAAGTAATGCGCTATGGTCGTCATTTTCTTCTCTTGCACCATATAAGGTTGTTTAATGTCAATAACCTTTCTAATCTTAAAAACAATGGGATTCCTCCTTGCATCAACACACCCCCAAGTGCGAAATCGAAGGCATCCACTTGTACTTCAAATGGTTTGAGTGACTTGGAAGGGCAAGGTCCAGTTTTTACATCAATACCTTCTTTAAAGCATCAAAATCCTTTTGGCATTTGACATCCCATCCCTAAACTCATCCCTTCTTAAGCAGATCTGTTAAAGGTGCCATAATGGAAGAGTAAAGATGGATGAACCTACAATAATTATTAGCCAAACTAAGGAAGGATCTTAGCTCACTCACCTTTTTCGATGGCTTCAATTTAAGAATGGCTTACACCTTAGATCCATTCATCCTTAGCTTGGCTAGTCCTATGATGTGCCCTAAAAACACTACCTCTGACTTTGCAAATGCACACTTTTCCTTCTTGACATATAACTTATTGTTCCATAAAGCTTGGAAGACATGTTATAGATTTATGGAATATTCCTCTAATGACTAGCCATACACGACAATGTCATCCAAATAAACAACAATAAATTAATCCAAGAAAGGATTTAATACCTTGTTCATGAGTATGCAAAACATTGTAGACGCATTAGTGAGATTGAATGGCATAACTAAGAATTCAAAAGCTCCATATCTCGGCATACAAGTTGTCTTTAGCTCATCTCCCTCAGCAATCCTCACTTTGTAGTATCTGACCTCAAGTCAAGCTTGGAAAATCACCTAGCATCTCCAAGTTGATCAAACAAGTTATCTATTATTGTTCATAGTTACCTTGTTTAGCGCCCGGTAGTCGATGCATAACTAAAGTGACCTATTGTGTTTCTTTTAAAATAATATTGATGTACCATATGGGGCCTTAAAAGGTTGGTTGTACCCCACATCTAAGAGCACCTTCAATTGTCTTCTTAGCTCTTCTAACTCTGATGGTGCCATATGATATGGGACTGTGATAGGGAGTTTGGCACCTAGTTTTAACTCAATTTTATGATCTACCTCTCTCCTTGGAGGTAACTTCTTTGGCAGCTCGGGTTGCATGACATCTTTGTACTCCTCAAGCTTACAGTTAATCTCCTTAGGTAACTCCTTAAGAGTAGTGGCATTTTCCTCCTTGAGTGCCACTAAAAACGTTGGCTCTACCTGCTAAGTCAGGAGAACTTTATGATGATTAATTTTGATGACAATCAAATAATAATAACTTTAGAAATAAATGAACTAGTTTGATGAGTGTGTTAAGTGTGCAGAAGAAGTAAAAGCACAGAAGAAGTAGAAGACAGAAGAAGAAAACACAGACGAAGTGGAGATACAGAAGAAAACACAGACGAAGTGGAGAACACAGAAAAACAAAGCACAGAAGAAACAAAACACAGACGAACTGGAGAACACAGAAGAAACAAAACACAGACAAAGTGGAGATATAGAAGAAAACACATACGAAGTAGAGATACAGAAGAAAACATAGACGAAGTGGAGATACAGAAGAAAACACAGACAAAGTGGAGATACAGAAGAAAACACAGACAAAGTGGAGATACAGAAGAAAACACAGACGAAGTGGAAACACAGAAGAAAACACAGAAAAAGTGGAGATACAGAAGAAAACACAGACGAAATGGAAACACAGAAGAAACAAAACACAGACGATACAAAGCAGAAGATACGCTAGTACGTCGAGCAGTTAGTTAGTTAGAGTTGGTTACAGAACTCAACTAAATAGTGGTTATCAAGATTCAAGAAGCGATTATCAAGAATCAAAGAAGTAGTTATCAAGAATCAAAAAGCAGTTGGAGACTTAGACTATAAATATTGGTCGTAGTCAAAGATTGAACACCTTTCAACTTTTCAATTTTTTGATAAACCTTTGATCCTACAATTTTTTAGCGTTCAAGTGTATACTTAGAAAAGAGAAGTTCTGTAGTGCGATACTGGAGAGCTAAACTTACTGTAATAATAGCTCATGATATCTTTCTAGTGAGAGAAAGAAAAGGCTAAAATCTTGGAGAGTCTAAGATAGCTGAAAGAATACTTAGTGTAAGAGACCTGAAGAGGCTCTGAAGGGAAGAAAAGAATACTTGTAACTTTGCTGAAGTATAGTGAAAACTTAGAAGAATTCTGAGGACTGGACGTAGCCCACGGTTTGGGGTGAACCAGTATAAAATTGCAGTGTCTATCTTCTATCTCTCAACTTATTCTATCTTATTCTTAAACAACTATATAGAAGTTATTTGCAATTTAACTCATAACAATTTTTGTATAACATTTGTGATATTCTTTTAACAAGTTAGAGAAGTTCTTATTAGAAATATTAAGAATTTTGTATTCACGAAAAGATTACATAATTCAACCCCCCTTTTTGTGTATTTTGTCTATTATAAGTAATTTCTTTATTAACGTGTGATTTACTTCAATTGATGTCAGAGCTCGGTTTCCAAGAACCACCTTTACAAAGTGAGGACAAAGATCCATGGCTGAATCACGTGTTTTTATAGCTAAAGATGCCTCCATCACAAGACCTCCTATGTTCAATGGTGAAGATTATCATTATTGGAAGGATAGGATGTGGCTCTTCATAGAATCCACACACATTGATCTTTGGGATATCA
>JAOQML010070547.1:0-12788 GCA_027568935.1 Erythroxylum urbanii
GACCAGAGTTACAAGTACGGGACTGAGCGACACAAGAGCTGCATGAGTAGGTGTGTTTGTGAAGAGGGTTACAGGGTGGGTTTCGAAGGGTGTAAGGGGTGACGATGAAGAATTTAAATCCAACCATCCAATTCATCCAACGGCTGTCGTCTTTCTCGTTTACTTCACTCTCGAAGGTTCCACAGAGAGCGACAGTTTTGCTCCCTCATCTGGCTTCCTCTCCTTCTCCACCATCGGCTTCTTTCCTTTGATATTGCTTCTGGTTTATCGAAATGGGAAATCTTTTTGTGTGTGTGTGTATATCTTTCTCATGAGGATTCGCAAGAACGCAAATCTCTCCTCGTTGGTGCTCTCGTCGCACGCTCCCGGGTCCCAGGTGCTTCAGACACACGTGTGCCAGCTTAACCAGTCTCCATGGGATGTGATTTCCTTGTCCAGCGACGCTAACCCATCTTCTCTACCTCAGGTCAGTTGATTATTTTCACAGATCTCCCAAAACCCTCTTCACCGTTCTCTCCATTTCTCCTACTTCTGCCTGCGGTTTCGCGTCTTGTGTCTAGGGCGTTTCGTGCGCGGAGAACTAGGGTTCCGTTTAAAACCTAAATTTTCTGCCTATTATCGTGTATTCAGTTCCTGATAGTCGATTAGGTTGATGGGTCTTCCTCATTTCGCTTCTTTTTCTTTATGTTGTTATCTTCCGGCTAGGTGCGTGCTTACTGCTTTAACTTTTATATATTTTGTATCATTTCGAAGGAGAAGATAGCTTTAATGGGAATGTGAGTTTAGGCGATTCGATTGGTGCTGTTGAGAATATTGTATGGCCAGATTTGCCTTATGTGACTGATGAACATGGAAGTTAGTGTTTGAATTTCATAACCGTCTCATTAAGTTTTTTACATCTGGTATAGTAATCCTTTATTTACAAAAATAAAATGTTGATGTGCTTGGATTGGACGTGCGGCAGATATATACTTTCAAGTTAAGAATGATGAAGACATGTTGCAGAGCTTTATGCCTGAAAATAACTTTGTGGTATGGAGATCTCTTCTCACAACAGCCTATGTTTTACTATTTTTCGTTCTCAGAAGTAGGCATACAATCAATGATATTGGTGCTTTGGACTTTTGAGAGACAGTGGAAGTCAATAATGATCATTTTTGGGTGGAACAGATAAAATAGCATTTATATATAGTTACCTTAAGCACTATGATCATTTCTCATTCCCTGAGTTTTATGCATTCTTGTGGTTATTGCTTCTCTTGCTTACTTGTTTCTGTGGGTTTTTCACTGGCAGCAAGCTGTTGTAGGCTTTGATGCCATGGAAATGCTAAGTGTGATGGAGGCAATAGGTGATTCGGAAATTGATTTTGGGATTGAAGATGATGAAAATGAGGATGAAGATGATGAAGACGATTATGATGAGGTGCATATCTCTTCCTGTCAAATCTTTTCCAAAGGTCTGCCTTATATCACTTTGTTATTTTCCTAGATCCTTTCTGTTTAGGATTCTTTTTCTTGTTTGAAGGACTTGGTAGCTGTTGTTGAACATGAAGATGAGGATGATACTAATGAGGTATTGGGAGACTGGGCAAAGTTGGAGACTATGTGTGCATCTCATCCTATGTATTTTGCCAAAAAACTTGCTGAGATAATTTTTGATATTTTATGGTATGATTCAATAGAGAATGTGATTGTTTAGTTTGCATTCTAGTGATAAAACGGAGCAGTGCTTGTCTTCAAACAAAGCTTTGAATCTTACTTTTTAGTGTAACCAGGTGTCGCTTGATGCACAATAGTATTCACATAGGCAGGAAGCATACATGGTTCATAAGAGAGCTATATACTCAGAAATGTTCTCATATAACATTGCATTAAAATAGAAAAAGAAAAAAGAAACTAATTGAGTTTTTGACAGTTCCAGTTTTGTATTTTAGGTGGCACTTTCGCCTTGTATTCGTTAATTTGCCGGCATGCTAAGGTTAGTCTACTTCCAAATCAGCTTCCTTCGGATGCCTGTATATCAAGTTTCAGGCTTAAGGTTCCATCCCCAGAACTTTAGAGATCACTAAAGATCAAGGAAAGGCTTGAGACTCCATTAACCATGAAAAAGCTGCTTTTGATGTTGGTACTTGCAGGAACATCTATGGTGATTGCTGATGGGGTTGTCACCCCTGCAATGTCAGGTTTTAGTTCCCATACTTGGATTAATATTTTCCTTTGTTGGCAATGAGTCATTTACAATAAGAGCTCATTAGTCATTGTGGAGAGTACGCTTGTGTTACAGCTACCCCATTGGCTTGTTATATTAGTTCACATGTTCATCGGTTATAATGCAGTAACATCTGCTGTTGCTGGTCTTAAGGTTGGAGTAGCTGCAATTGAGCAAGGTAATATGATATTTTGAAGCCTATGTTGGTAGTTTTGTTTTGGTTTCACTGAGATATCATCATAATCTAGTTTTCACTTGTTCTTTGTGGCCATGTATTTTCTGGAGCATACAGATTTTTCTTTTTGAGCTGAATTCATTGGAAGTTCTCCAACATGAATCTTTGTTGGGTCACTTGTGCTAAATGATGTTGTGAAATACAAAAAATTGAAAATTTGAAGCCTACGAACTTTTAGAGCTAAATTATTGCCACAGGGTGTCATTTTGATAAAAACTGGTATCACAAGTTTGTCAATGAAGGTCACTATCTTTCTTCCTTTGTTTCCCTTATGTTGTTATTTTGAATTTAATGGGGATTTGAAGTCAGCAGCTATAGGGAATGGCCACAGAAGATCTCAATGCTATGTTATAGAAATGTAAATAAGCTGTAAATTTAGGGTTTAAATAAGCTGTAAATTTAGAGTTTTGGAGTTTGGAATACGAAACGAAGAAGAAATGGTGAGTGTATAGAATAGGTTGGAGAACTAGGAATTATGCCCGGGATCAAAGGATCACTCTTAAATAGAAAGCATCATATTTCCAAACTGAAATTCGGAATTGAGAAAAACAGGACACTCTTTGTTATTAACATAAACATCGAGATGTATAATAAGTCTCCTGCAAACTCACTTCTTATGTAACTAGGATCCTTAAATTTATCTTTTTCCAATAGATTTTGAATCCGAAGGTAACAAGGATTAAGCTCAAAATAAACTTTATATTTCCATTCAATTTGTAATAAGGAAACTAACAATTATAGAAAACTGACTGGACAAAATCAATAATGTAGACTGTACGTTGTACATTTGGTGAAGTCAAATGGAGAATGTAGCTCAACCCCAACTATGGATTTTGATCTTAAAAGAATTTAATCACCACCTAAGAGGGATTATTGTCTAAATGGGGAGAAAAAAGAGCTTCGAGTAAAATACCTGTCACAATAAAATTTAGTTTGTTGGCAAGTTACAGAGAATCTTACTTCTCAGAGATTTGGCAGTCAATACTATCTACTATTGAAATGAATGCTCAGGACTTTGATTTTATTGGAATCCGTGTTAAGATTATAGACAAACCACCATACATTTGGTAATTTTTACAGGATTGACTCCTGTTCTCTTCTTAATTTTGAAGATTTTGCCTGGAAATCAACGAAAGGACTAGTGGCTTTGTAGAATACAAACTGAGAAAGATCTGTGATTTAGGAGATGTCTAGCTTAGTTTTTGATTTTCTTGATCATGTATCTGTTTGTGTTTGTTGGAGGAAAAAGAAGAGGGTTAGGTTATGCATTCTGACGCGTGTTTGTAGAAGCTTTCATTTTCTATTCAATAACTAGAGGGGTGGGAAATCATGAAAGTCCTTTCATTCTGTCTCCTATCAACAGAGAGTAAGATTTGCTGTAAGATGATGAAAAAAATGAAAGCGGAAAAAAAATGAGATACAAACAGTGAAAAATATAGGTAAAGCCTCTAGCAAGGATAAGTTGCAAAATTTGCAACTGTGGAGGTTGAGCTACAAGGGATCCAGTGCATTTAAGAGTTCTACAACCTTTTGCATATGTCATTTATGAGTGCAATCAGGTCCTGATAGGCATGCCTGATCTTTCTTAAGCCATTGTGCTCCTTTCTGCAATTATCAAATGAATTCTCTGTAAAAACTGTCTGGGAATATACTAATTTGTCAGTTACTTTGCTAAATTGTGAATGGGTATGTATTTGGAGTAAAGTGTTGTGCATATTCTCTTTTCTGATTTAATACTGGTTGATTAGCCTCCTCAATGATTTATTTTCCTGATAATGCCTGCCATATATTACTTGTATACTATTGCTTGGCATATGTTCCTAAGCAAGCATTAGTTTCAACCGAAGCTTGTAGTCGTTTTATGACATTCTTAGGTTTGCTGTCGCTGGTTACACTGGCATCATTGCTACTGCCTGAACCAATGCGTTTTGCTTTGTATGCATTTTACAGTTTGATTTTTGTGGCAGGCACTTTTCACAAGTTATACCGTTGGATTCGTCGGATAGTTGAAGAGAAGCTTGTGGATGGATTTCGTGTTCGGAATCATCTACTTCTGCCGCGGAGTCTCAGAGATGTTAATTGATCACCATATGATTGAATGTTTCCAGAAAATTCATTTACACCATATCATCGCCCTTTCAGCTCGTCCTAGAATATGCCCGTATGAACTGGTTAAGTATGAGTTATTTGTGTGTTTGGTTTCTAGTAAGATTACGTCAGAATGGCAGAAAGAGGTGGCTTGTGTTGAAGTATGAGTTATGTTCTATGTTTGATTTCTAGTAAGATTATGTCGGGATGGCAGAAAGAGGGAGTACTATTTCCATTCAAAATTGGGCTTGCTTTGTGCATGATATGATATTATGGGCTTAAGGTATTCTAACAATATAATTACAGTATTTTGTTAGATATTATGGGCTCAAGATGAGGGTTGGGTTTAAGTTTTGAGTGTTAAATTTAAATACATTTGATTAAATTATTTTATTTATTAACTTCTAAATAATGTAGATAAATATAAATTAAATAATCACATAAATTTAAGTTAACTTCTAACTAGTGTAGATAGAGAGGAAAAGGTAGAAGGTAGGGGTGTAAAGCTCACAAAACTAAATCAAAACAAAACTCAGCCCCAAGAATGGCGGTTCTTCTTCGGCTCCTGTAAGGAGCAGTGAGGCTAATTCAGGAAATAAAACCTAATTATAGCCCCTTCTTCAAACGCATCTGCATTTGAAAGTGAGTGCCTTGGCCCTTAGGTTCAACGATACTGTTATCTTGTTTTCCTGATAAATCTGAAACTGGGATGCTTTCAATCTTTTTTTTTAAAAAAAATATTTTGGAGAACGGGATCTACATGAAAAAATAACAAATATCAAATATGATTTTTTAATATGAAAATATTAAGTTAAGATTTAAATTGAACATGTTTTTTAACATTTTAAAATATTTTGTGTTTAAATTGAATTCTTGTAAAAATATTAGGGTCTAATTCTACCATTTTACCAAACTTTAAGTTCAATCTCTTGAAAGCCTTGAAACTCAAACCTCTTCAAAACCTTAGTTTAATCTGTAATCCTTTCAAACTATATTTCATATTTGAAATGCTTATTGGACCAAATATAAGTAAAACTCTAAATCAAATTAATTTTCGCAAGATTCAATCATATTAAACATTTGAAAATAATTTTAATTTATGCATTCGTGACACAAGTACAAAAATTATTAAAGGCATTTGCAGAAAGAGAATTAATTTTTGTTGATAGAAATTTAATTTGAAGTTCTTTCTTCTTTGTGTAATTGTCAAAGATCAAGTTTTTTTTCCAAATAAAAATGGTACAAAAGTGAAAGAACCATTTTATTTCTTCAATTTTTAAATTTGTGACTGAAAGAACCATTTTATTGCCTCTGGGTTATAATGGAAAGAGAAATTTGTACGACTTGTACGAAGAGGCTTAAGCCCAAGTATCCTTATTTGTCAAAGTATTTTTTGTCAATGCTATAAATATTATATTGGACTTGCTATTGGATTTAGTATGATATAATATGGTATAATATGGTATTAGTATTGGTCAATAACAAATGTTGTTTAGATAATTTTTTAAAAGTCCAAATTGCTTTATTTTTGATACTATGTAAACTAGAGACATAGGGAAATAAATATATAGAAGACGTCCAAACCAAATTTGAATGTTTTTTATATGAAACTTTCAAAACAATTGGAGTTGTGAATTCTAGGCTGGGGACACGATGTGAAGGACATTGCTCCATTTTAAGTTTGTTTTAGTTTTCGATTTTTACCGAATCATATCCGCACTTTTTTGGATGTTTACGAAGCTTTGAAAAAACTTAGAAATAAATGAAATATGACTCACCATAAGTGAATTTGGTGATTAAACATTGAAATTTAAGATTAGTCATAATGTATGTTAAAGGAGATTTACATGTATATAGATGATTTATATGCATATTTATTGCTTATATGTGTATAGTATGATTATACAAGTGTGATTTTGATACCCTTATAATGGTGGCATTACAAGAAAATAACAAATTACAGACGGTAAGATTTCCGTAGGTAATTAGAGACTGAAAGAGACATTCCGTTGGTAAAGTGAAAGTGGTTTATCGACGAACGAGACATTCTTCGATAAACGTGGAGGGAAAATAAACCCAGGATTTTTTCATCTTAATATAGCGACGGAATACGTAGTTCCGTCGTAAAATAAGGCAGAGGCAACAAATGGCGCGAAATTAGTGAAATTGAATACCGACGAAAAATATGTCCCATCGATAAATTACCGACGGAAAACTATCGGTAAATGCTGAATTGTTCATAAGTAAAACGACGTCGTTATATCATTATTGTTTTAACCCGACCTTTCCTCCCCCCTCTGCCATTTTTCTTCTCCTCCCTCGGTTGCGTCAGTTTTCTGTCATTTTCGTTACTTCCACCGTCAATTTCTACTTAGTTTTTGGTCCATCGTGCATCATTTTGAGGTAAGGTCTCTATTGGGTTTATTTTGTCTCCAAAAAAAGAAGCTCCGGAAAAAAACCCTAATAGAAAAAGTAAAAGAAATCCCATTAAAATCTAAATAACAGCAAAAAATAAATTGTAAAAAATTAATAAATTTCTGTTTTTGGGCTCCGCCTTTGGTCTTTTCTTCTTTTTCTTTTTTTTGCTGCTCCTCGGACTTCTTCCTCTCTCTATCTTCTCTCTTTCACCCTCTCGTTCTCTCTCTAGAATCTCAGAACACTTGCCCATAACCCCCATTTGATAAAGCGCAGGTTTACATCTTCGTTCGATCTGTGCACTTTTGCTTTCATTGCCCTTGATATTTTTCTAATTGTTTCTTAATTGCTCGTCTCTTCGTTCTTCGGTGAGGTTTGGTTTTGATCGGGGTTTTGCGTTCGATCTTAAGTTGCTTGTATCAGTTGTCAAACGATTCTATTCAACGTGTCTTTAATGCAATTGGGCGCGTGAAGATGTTTTTGTTGTTCGTTATTATGTTCAACCTTTATTTCTTCAATTTTTTTAACCTTGAGTATTGAATTCGTATTTTGGGTTTTGGGGTTTAATTTTAATTGGTTTTTAGGTTGTGGGTTTTTGTTCCCGAGTGTTCCTATTGTTGAGTTTTGTTTTTTTTTTGGGATAAAATTGCGGGAGGATTAAGGTAAATCTGTTGTGTTTTGCTTTTATTGTTTTGTGAATTCAAATATTGAGGCAAAGCTTTGGCTTGAATTTCGATTAAGTGTAAATTCTTTTTTTCAATATTCCCCCTCTATAAAAGCTATATTATAACTACTGTTGCTTTTGATGCCAAACAGACGTTGAAGAAAATTTGTTGTTTTACTTACATGCTTACGAAATTCCTAACGTAGGGTTTTATTATATAGTCACTGCAGTAGAAGGCTTCTTAGGGGGAAGGAGTATTTAGAGTGGGAAATGGCTGGGGTTGTGAGCGAGGAAACTGGAGTTGCAAGGTCTGCGGAGGGGTTTTCGAGTGGGCAGCGTTGTCAATCTGGTGAAGCATTGGCCGAATGGCGGTCTTCTGAGCAGGTTGAAAATGGAACTCCATCAACTTCACCTCCTTATTGGGACACTGATGATGATGATGATGATGATGGAGGTATATTATTCTGGTCTATCTTTATTCTGGTCTATCTTTCAATTTTTTTTTTAATCCTTTTATATGTTAACCGCCAATTCTCTAGGTCATGAAAATGCTTTGTTTTCTTCAAGATGCAATATTAGAAGAATGCATGCAATACTTGAATTTATGAAAGGAGTGAAGATGTGTTGAAGGAGATCCAATCAGTACAATACCGTTTTGAGTAAATGGCTCGACAATGGGATATATTAAAAAAAAAAATCCTAATGCTTTTTGTCCTTTCTATGTGGGAGGAGAAGGTCATCCATTTAGGCAAAAAATTTTACTTTATTGTGGAACCTCTTTTTAAGGGAATCTAGAGTTGAACGTTGAGGAATTCAGCCAATACATGGGAGTATTTCCAGGAAGATGTAACTACAATTGATTTGTAATGCAAGACATACTATTCATGATTCTTTCAGTGACTAGTTAATAATCTGATTTAAGTGAAAATAAGTCATTGCAAACTTAATGAGCAATTACACTTCATCCTTGAGACCTCTAAATGGAACCCAGTTATGTGAAAGTCATAAAGACAATTATGATGGTTTTACACGTTCTTAGCACTAATAAGTAGTATCTTTGTCTTTTGCTTATTGTCAGCAAATGGAGACAAACAGTTAGTAGAAAGTGAAGTTTACTTTTAGTCATGTTTTTCTCTGTGATTCTCTTCTATCCAACCACTTGGATGAACCAAATGCATAAACAACTGATGGCGGAATGATAAAACAAGTATGTTATTGGTTAAAAATATTTTCTGCATTTGTTGTTTTATAAGATGTGTAGATGTGCTTTGGTGAGCAAACTAAAATAATTTTAACTTCTTCAAAGTTATGTAGATCTCAACCTTACTGGTATAAAAATTGGTGAGCAGATAGAGCTATATGCTATTTGAGCATAATATCTTCTGTAAACTTTGATGTTTATGATGATGTATAGAACTATTATGGTGAGCTAGTGAAAACCATGTTTTTGATGTCTAAAGTCAAATAATTGCTTTGTGATTGTGGTTAAGATTATCTGATCGTCTCATAGCTCTCTCTACCAATTATTACAAATCATTCATGAAGTTGATTTCGATGTATCCATGTTTCAATGTGTTAATGCCTGTTCAACTGCATGTTTTTCTTCTTCCTCTTTCCTTTTCTTTTTGGTTGAAAAGGGAGGGAGGACTTGCTATTGCCATATATATTTACATACGTACATATTCAGTGTTGACCAAAAATATGTAGATTAAGACATTAAGAATGAGTGGTTGCATTAATAGATGATACAATGAAAGATGCTCTTGGGTTAAAGTCAATTAGGTGCTTTTGATGCTGAAGTCTGCTACCAGTTTATTACTTCTAGTTTTTTCTCTTCTTTACTTAAGGTTAGGGATTAATTATTCTGCAACCTAATTTTTCTAATTTGCAGGGCCCAAACCCTCTCAATTGTATGGAAAATACACCTGGAAGATAGAAAAGTTTTCACAGATTAACAAAAGAGAGCTCCGCAGCAGTGCTTTTGAGGTTGGCGGTTACAAATGGTATGTTGCTATACATGTGATGACTTTTCATATATTTTGTGTATTGTATGCTGCAAACAAACATGTTGTGTGCTTTGACTAAAATCGGATATACAAATCTTGAGATACTTTTCATTGTGAAAACTTTGAATTATTTATATCTAGGGAAAAGGGCATTTCACAATCAAATGTTTCTTTATAGGATGCGATCAACAAGTATTCAGCATTTTATGTTAATTTGTGTCGTCATTTATTTATTCCTTTTCATCGAAAATTAAGTTCAAAGGTTGTGTTTTGCAACTTGTTTTGGGAATAAGTTTCTTTTTCAAATTTCTTATTAGAACAAAGATGGTCTGTATAGTTGTGTTTGTTTCAATGGTTTTTAAGATGGATATTTCATCCTAGAAAAAAGATGATTTCTCAATCATGTTTTTGTATACACATATATACATATATTTATGTATGTATATATGTGCATATATCCTCTTATCCCATGGCTCTCTCCTTCGACACTAGCTCCTCCCTTCTTTACTCAAAAGAGATGTGGCACGATCAGCAATCATCATCGTGTTCCTAACAAACTTATTCTTCTCTATGACTTCTTCAAACACAACGAGTGCTTCAATATGTCCTGATTTCAATAATCCATCCCAGATGATGATCAAATTTCAACTTTGAATAAAAATTAGCTAAAGGAATACCATGAAATTATGTTTTAATTCCTTGGTTTACCAATGTGGTTTATTAGAGACTGGTACGTTCATATGTCATGCATACATACTTGGATGTACTGAATCACTCACTCTATTACTAGTTTGGGTTTAAACATTTCTTTATGTGGCAGGTACATATTAATCTATCCACAAGGCTGTGATGTTTGCAATCATCTATCTTTGTTCCTCTGTGTTGCCAACCACGACAAACTTCTTCCAGGTTTTGGCAGTATTAACCATATTAACATTGTTTTGGTAATAACTATTCTAGCTACTTTGCTGCTGTGGTTACTCTTTCCTTTTTTTTTCAATTGTGACAGGTTGGAGTCACTTTGCGCAGTTTACCATCGCAGTCGTGAATAAAGATACCAAAAAATCAAAATATTCTGGTTAGTTGATTGGCTTTTGGCGTATTTGCCTAATTAAGTGAACCATGTGTTTTCGACTAAACCCAAGCTCTGCAGACACATTACATCGATTCTGGAAGAAGGAGCATGACTGGGGATGGAAAAAGTTTATGGAACTGTCAAAAGTTTCAGATGGGTTCTTAGATGCTGCTGATACACTGATTATTAAGGCTCAAGTGCAAGTAATTAGGTAATTTACAGCCTCTAAGTTGATTTTTATTGTGTTTATTGTACTATTTATCTGAAATTTACTCTTAGGGATTTATCTATAGGGTCCGTTCTAGATATAAATCCAAATGATGGAATATTTTTCCTGTTATCGAGTTTTAATAAAGAAAGAAAATGCATATCTCTACAATGAATTGTGTCTACCAGGTCATGAATGCTGTGGAATTTGGTGGATGTTCTTTTATTGTTCATATTTTGTCATTTTTCTTTAATCACATGGTAGTACAAAATGAAGTAATGTAATATTGATTTTGTTTACGCATTTAAGACTCTGGTGTTTAGGATTGGATGTTGGTGATTTCTATTTTGATCCTAATATGATTGAATGGATTACCAAAATAGATTGAATGGATATCTCTTCTGCTTGAAAAGGATATAGTTGTTTTCCATTATGACAATTGATCCTCACCTTGTTTATTTTGTCTGCAGAGAGAAAGCCCATAGGCCTTTCCGGTGTCTTGATTGCCATTATAGGAGAGAACTGGTTAGGGTATATTTGACAAATGTAGAGTTGACTTGTCGACGTTTTGTTGAAGAGAGGCGAGGCAAACTTGGGAGGTTGATAGAGGACAAAAATAGGTGGTCAAGGTACTTGATGTTTTATCTCTAAATTTGTTATCAATTCAAAATGTCTGTTCTTATTTCTGAGTTACCCTTGCCATATTACTGTCGATAGATGATGGTTTGTACTGCTTTGTTTATTACTTTATGAGGTTATATGGAGTGATGTGACAATATTTTGAGAATTTTACTTTGTCTTGTAACTTGTTCACGGAAAACTTAATGCAAAACTTATCCAAGTTTGATTTTCTTAATCAATAATTATGATGACTGTAATTTTGTAATTTCAAGTCTAATTCTTCGTTGGTTTTGATTTTTTATATATATATCTTTTCAGTTTTTGCGCATTCTGGTTGGGAATGGATCAAAATACTCGACGCCGAATGTCTAGGGAGAAAACAGATGTAATTTTGAAAGTAGTTGTAAAGCATTTCTTTATAGAGAAGGAAGTGACATCTACTTTAGTAATGGACTCCTTATATAGTGGTTTGAAGGCTCTTGAAGGCCAATCTAAGAGCAAGAAAAATAGGTTAAAGTTGTTGGACAATGAGGAAATGACTCCACCAATGATTTGTGTTGACAAAGATGTGTTTGTATTGGTGGATGATGTGCTGCTACTGCTTGAGAGGGCTGCCATGGAACCATTACCTCCCAAAGATGAGAAGGGTCCCCAGAATCGTACAAAGGTGGGTTGCTTACTGTGTCATTATTTTATGATGAACCTTTAGCTACAGATGTAGGTGTGATTTCTCTTCTTGCTTTCTCTTTGTAATCTTTGTTCTGACAAATTTTAGCTGTATAATAATTGAAACATCCATCTCCATGGCTTCGGTCTTATGCTTAGGTCTAAGCTTTTATTGCTTAGTCTGGAATCTCCTGGAATTTTTTTCTTGTCAATTTCGACTGTTTTTTGTGGCTCATTGTACTTTGGAGTTTTACTCTGGATGCTTAATGAGAACAAGAATTTAAAAAAAAAATTGTTGTCAAACTGGATTGTATTTCTCCAGTTGACTGTTACCAACTGGGCTTTTATAGTACTGTGATACTGATAGTTTCAGCTCAGGTGGTGTTGGAATGCTGTTTGGTTTCTGGCAGTGAAATTCATGCCAATTTACTTCTCTATGAGTTCCGTACTGCTCTTATTGCAGCTGATGCAAATAGAAGAGAGTCACTGTCCTTTTTATGAAATTCACGGTTACTGCAATTCCTTACTGCTCTTATTGCAGCTGATGCAAATAGAAGAGAGTCACTGTCCTTTTTATGAAATTCACGGTTACTGCAATTCC
>JAOQML010070547.1:12888-23969 GCA_027568935.1 Erythroxylum urbanii
TTTGCCAGCTTTCAATGGTGAAAACAATCTAATTATATTGTGCTTAGAATTCTTGACTTCTGTTGCTCGTGATGTTTTTCTTTTTTCCTTTGATGAGCTTATGTTATAGGATTTCTTCTTCATTCTTCATTGTTGCTGCATTATTAGGGCTTCTTTTGCAGTATATTTTTAGCATATATATGCAGATTGTGGCTTTGGCTGTGGGAGACTCTAAGTGGCCTGCACATATGTTTCAGAATTTTCACATTTTCAATTACTAGTCCTCTTTATATTACCCTTAAATGTCAACTTTTACTGTAGTTTTAATTCCTGATGTTAATGTTTATAAATGGTGTTAAACTGTATTTGGATAATCAAGTGGCAATATTTGTAGACAAAACTTAGAAACTAAATTCTTGTGTGGTTTGAATTCTCTTTGGGAGTGCCTGCTGGTTAGGTTAAAGCAAGCACGTGCTTATGAAATACTGTAATAGTTAGATTGGACCCCTTTACACTCTTTTCTCATACAAATACATTGTAAATGGATTGATGAAGCTTATCATGCCTCAAAAAATGCAGGAAGGAAATTCTGGAGAAGAGTTAAACAAAGATTCCGTTGAGCGTGATGAAAGACGTCTTACAGAATTGGGTCGTAGGACAGTGGAAATATTTGTCCTTTCACATATCTTCAAGTAATATATAATCCTTAAATGCTATTTCTAATAGCTACTATTGCAATACTTTATTGTCAGACCTATTATCGGGTGTTGTGAAAGTATTTAGGACATTTATTGGCCCTATAATTTTTCTTTTTGAATCAATATAAGTTGTGAGTCTTGTGCAAATTGGAAATTTGAGGTCTAATATGCAGGATTTTCAATACTGTAGGTTTATACTTCTTTTTAACCTAGTATATCTTCATGAATACGTTCATTATCTAGAATGTTAGTTTGGTTTATTTCATCCATCACTGTGGATAATGGAATAATGAACATCTTTAACAAGGATCTTCGAGACATAATCGATCAATTTAGTTAATGTGTTGGGGGTACTGGCAGTACTCTGTTTCAGGAAGCATGTCTGTGGAGTGTATGTTCTTGCAGAACATCTTAGTTCCTATGTAAATGGCTTAATTATTTTTCTTTGCGTGTAGCCATAAAATTGAAGTTGCCTACCAGGAAGCGGTTGCTTTGAAGAGGCAAGAAGAGCTAATTCGTGAAGAAGAGGCTGCATGGCTGGCTGAAAGTGAACAGAAATCTAAACGTGGGGCTTTGGAGAGGGACAAGAAATCAAAGAAAAAGCAGGTATATATCTTATCTATTTTCCATTGAAAACTGAGGGCTTGGAGTGCTGTGTCCTTAAATTCAGGTGCAGGAAATTATACAATTCTAGAATGTAACTGGGGTACTGAATCCACAATCATGCAATCTTTATTTTCTTGGTATTCTAATACGTAGTAAGTATATTTTGTTTACCTGTTCAAGATGACCCCAAGACACTTTTTCATATCTAATACTTAACAGGGAAGTAAATTGGAGCAAACTTTTCTCCTTTTTTTTCCCCCTTGTTTTCTGGTATCGTTGTGATGGGGGATTGTCTGAAAGGGAAGCAGAAGTGGATTTTATAAGTGAGGTTTTAGTATATTTTACCATGCTCAAGTACTGATACTTACAAGGTACAGGCCAAACAGAAACGAAACAATCGCAAAGGAAAGAATAAAGGAAGGGATGAAAAGCGAGTTGTAATTTTACCGGAAAAGCACCAAGACAAAAACACTAATAACGAGAAAGATGACTCCGTTGTGGAGGAATTACATCCTGTGGTGGAAAAGCTTGATGTTCAGGAAGACGTATCAGATGTTTCTGATTCCATGGATGGTGTTACTGAAGTGCTGCAGCCCGATTCAGAAGACAGAGATTCAAGTCCTGTTAATTGGGATACTGACACTTCAGAAGTTCATCGTCCAACAGAAGCGAGTGTCAGTGAAGTTAGTGGGTTGACTTCCATAGCAAATGGTTTGACTGAAAAAAGAAATGCCTCAGCAATGGATGATAGTTCCTCCACATGTTCGACGGATTCAGTTCCTTCAGTAGTTATGAATGGTCCCTGTAAGGGAAACTGTAATTCCAATTGCAAAAATGAAAGATTGCCTAGCAGGTAAAGTTGTGAATGTATTGTGTTTTACTCTCTCTTAATGTCTGTACTTTTATGACATTTATTGGGCACTTGATTTCTGTAGAGGGAAGGCTCTATGGGGTAAGGCGACAGGCAATGGGAGTTGGACAATGGAAATTGAAAGTCACCGTTGCAGGCTTGCAGCAGATACTGGAGATCACAATGGTGTTGCTGGAAGTAGCAGCAATAATGAATGTGAGCCTGAATCTGTTGTTGTAATCACTTCTGAGCAGCACGTAGTTCAGCAGGTGGAGTTGGAACAAGTTTTCTATCTTTATTTCAGATTTTTACTTGATTTAGATTGCATTTTCAATTCAAATTGTTATTATTTGATGAACATAATCTTCTTTTAGCTCCCATTTTGTTATCTAGTGGTTATATAATAGTCTTACATTAGATGTCTTGGTTTCTTAAACTTGCTTTGCTACTATCCAACATCTTTATTTGCATCCATGAATGAAGTGTCATTGTTGGTAGTTAAACTTTTGCTTGGAGATTTATGATTTGTAATTGAGTTCCTGTATTAGAACACGAATTTAAGGGCGAGCTTTGGAGCAACTAGTAAGGTTACTTCTTTATGACCAGAAGGTCATGGGTTTGAGTTATACAAATAGCCCCTTTGTAAAATACAAAGGGAAAGCTGCGTACAATTGATAACTCTCACCCTACCCTCGCAAAGTGGGGAGCCTTGTGTACTAAGTTTGCCCTTTCCTCTCTATTAGTTAGGGGTAAAACTGCGTACTACTGGACCTCTCCAGACCTCGCGTGCTAGCGGGATTTCTAATGGGTAGTATTGTTATTGTTGTATTAGAACACGAATCTGGTTTGAAATTTTTTGTTGAAACTTCGTATTATTTTTTGTTGTTATAAACTCGGAGTGATGACCTTGCAAGTATTTCAGTAAACGAGTTCCTGCATCATTCTTTTTCTGACTCCCAGTTGTCTTACCAGCATTTATAGTTGAATCTTGAAAGCTTTTCTGTGAATAAATTTATGCTGCTTTATGTTGGTAATCTCTGTCCCTCATATTGCATCTCTGTTTTCATGATGCAGGAAGGTGACAGCATTTCACCTCACAAGAAACTAAACACCAACTATCTGTTTGATGTGGAAAGATCCTCTAAAGAGAAGACAACGGTGGTATTGCCATCTCCAAGAAGCTCGCCCAGAAGTCCTACTCAATTGAAGTCAGAAGACAAGAGGTTGGGTATTGTTGATTCTGCTCAAAGTAAGAAAGGAGGTTCAAATTGCCCACAGCAGGGTGATAAAGCAGCAACCTCAATTACCTCCACCAAGAGTGTAGCTGTGATTAATGCTGAACCCCATAATGCATCGACCCTGAAGCTGTGTGAAAAGCCAATACCCCAGCAAGTGCCTGTGATGTCAAGGCCTTCTAGTGCTCCTTTAGTGCCTGCACCCAGACCCTCTGCTCCAGTTGCTTCCATGGTTCAGACCACCCCATTGCTTGCTCGTTCAGTAAGTGCTACCGGGCGACTTGGGCCTGAACCATCACAAGCTACTCAAAGTTATGTCCCTCAATCCTATCGAAATGCGATAATAGGTACTGCTGTTGGTACAAGTTCTGCCAGTTTTCCTCATACCATCCTTTCAAGCTCTGGAGTGAACCTGTCCCCAGTTCCCACACAGTCATCCACTATAGTATCTCCCAGGATCTTTCTACCCCAGAGCTCTGAAAGGGTAGAGCTGAACTCTGTACAATCTGGCTTTCCTTTTGGCATGGTAGCTAGGGATATTTTACAGAATGGACCCCATTGGATGGAAAATTCTCAAAGGGAGACTTCTAGAAGCTTGCATTGTGACCCTTCGATTCTTGGGAATGGAATTAAAAACCTTGAGTTATACCCGCCAGTAAGCAGTGGATCTGGGGAACTTTTCTCTACGGAGTTACCTGCCGGTACATCTGGTCGTCAGACTCAAGGTATGGTGACAGATGAATTCCCACATCTTGATATTATCAATGAGTTACTTGATGACGAGCACGCTAATGGGAAGGGAGTTGCAGCAAATAGAGGTCTTCAGTCTCTGAACGATGGACAACACATCTTACATCGACAGTATTCTTTCCCTTCTGACGTAGGCATGTCAAGTAGCAGGGGTACCTCACCCAACAGCTCTTGCCGGTTTGAGCGTACAAGGAGTTATCATGAAGGTGGGTTTCAGCATTGTTACAGCTCTTCAGGACCTCATTTTGATGCAGCAAGGGAATATGTTCCGCAGGCAAGTCCGCTGACTTACGCAAATGGGCAGATGGATGGTTTGATTCAAAGCCAGTGGCAATTACCAGGTTCAGACCTTTCTCTAGTAGGAATGAGGAATCTGGAGGGCGAAGGCTCCCCGTACTACGGTCCTGAGTACTCAAATCTGGCATGTGGTGTCAATGGCTATAATACTGTATTTCGGCCTTCAAATGGACATTGAAGGGATTCACTAGGAGGGACATGGTCTCCGAATGAGCGAGTCTTTGTCCTTTGTAATAATGAAATTTGAGGAAATTGTTGGGTCTTAGCGTTGGAGTGAGGTTGTAATCTTTTCATAAGAAACCATTTTGTAAAGAGTGCTTCCCCCCTTTTCATTGCTTCCAATCTTTCTGTTAATTTAAGGTCATGATGAGTTTCTAATTATTATTTCCCGGCAGTCTTGATTATTGTATTTCTTTTTATTAACTTGCACTATAATCTGGACTGTCTTAAAGTCTAGGTCTAGTAGTGATCCCTGTGGATTCCGAATTCCACCAGAATTTCTTGGAAACCGAAAATAGTTTTTTTTAATTTTAAAAAATTCATTAAATAAATAATAGAAGTGTTCATCTTTGGAGAGGGCCTCCCCAATAAGGTAAAATAAGTAGGAGCACTAAACACCTAGTTGAGACAAATGGCGACGATCAAGAAAAACTACAAGGGGAAAATGTGCGAAATCATAAAATGAATCCCTTCTTTTTCGAAGCATTAGACGATTACTCGATTTGAGAAGGAGAAAGATGACTCTCTGGAAGCGTGATTATGCGGTGACGACACTAAGTTTCTACTGCTCGTTTCTCTGCATAAAGAGAGATCTCAATTTAGGTTTGCGTATTCAACTCGAAATGTGTGATGACATTTAGCAATTAGGGTATAAGGACTCTCTTCTTTCTCGAAGCTTCATACACTCTCGAGATTTGGGAAGGAGGAAGAAGATACTCTGGAGGCACGACTTTGCGGTGGCGACTTTGTGGTTTCTACTGTTCGTTTCTCTTCATACAAGTCTCGGCCGAAGAGGAGTCAAATCTGAGGAAGGTACTCCAAATCCATTATGTTTCCTACAAGTGAGTCTGGATCTTCCTATTCTTTTATTCTTTAAAAGTCTGCTTCTTTCATGATAGATGAAGAATCTGATTGAATCTAGATAAAAACTATGCATGAGAACTTTCTTCTTGTCAATAACCTAACTTGCATGAACACTTTATAGAGTATCATGATTTAGGAATAGGCTTCGAGAACTATATTCTCCATGAGAGAGACATTCCTTTGCTACAATATTGGTCCAGTTGATTTGTAATCGGTTGTTCTCTAATGTTAGCGATAGAGAGTTCTATAAGGGAGATTAGATAGTTAGATCTCTTTTTAAACTTCCTATTATTCCTCTCATTCTAAACTGGTCGAATATAAAAAATATCCCTTTCAAATTTATAGATATGTAGATGAGGTATCTCCAGTAATTTATCCGTAAGTCTGTAATAATTAAAATTAGGACCATGTAGATTAGAGATTTTAGCCCAAACCTCCTTAAGAGAAAAACACACTCTAAGAAGAAATTATCCCTAGTTTCATCCTCTAGGCTGCAAAGAATACAAATCTTAGAAGAGGATAGGAATTTCAGCCTATCCAAAGTGCTGAGTCTGTTCAACATAGGTAGCCGAAAGAGAAAACTAGCATTTGGTCTAAGAACTTTGCTCCAAATCCGGGAATACCATCCCACTCTTGTAATTGCCTCATCCCTCAACTTTTTAGCTTACCTTATAATAATTTCTGAACAGGAATCCCATCTCACAAGTATATATCATTCTCCTCGAGGCTTCTATATTGTGGAATGGGCAAAGTCTAATTTCCTCTAAAGATAGCATTCAATTGTCATTTCTAATTATTTCATGGAGCTTAGCTCTTTTAGGGAACCTCCTTAATAAAGATCTTGCCAAGTGATTATGAATTAAAGCCCCTTGACATGTCCAGTTATTATACCATAAAGAAATTCTTTCCCTTGCCTTTATTTAACAAGTTATGTACCGTTGAACTTCTTCCCTCAATCTGAGAATTTGGTTAAAGAACCAAGAGTATCTGTCTTTGATTCGTAGAGCTCAAAGACTCTCACCTTTTAATATATAGATGTGAATCCATTTGATCTACAAAGATTCTTTCTCATTTAGGATTCTCCAAAATCTCTTGGTTATAAGTAAGTTGTTTTTCTTGCTAATGGACTCCAAACCTAACCCACCTGCCTCCCTCGGTTGACAGATATGCTTCCAACCTACTTTTGCAATTCCTTTCTCACCATTTCCTTTCCCCCATAGAAATTTCTTCATCAGCTTTTCATCAAATTTAATAAGTCCTTTGGAGAGGAATAAGTAGGAACACCGGTAAGTTTGCATTGACGTAATTACCGACTTTAGAAGCTAAAGTTTCCCTTCATAAGATAGAGCTCGATTAGTCCAAGGCCCAAAATTTTTTAAAATTTTTTTCTATTAAAAGGATACATTCATAATATCTTAGTCTCATGGATGAGATAGAAATGCTTAAATATAGAAGAGGAGTATCTTTAATTTCTATACCTGTAGCTAGTGACAAGGAATCTGAAAGGTAAGTAATACTTTTGGAGAGTATGAAATAACTTTTGTGAATAAGTGGGTATAGGAAGTCATTTTTTCGAGATTTATCTAGTTCTATTTGATATTTCTCCATTTTCATTTTAAGTTAGATTAGATTGAAGCAAAGATCGGGACTTATTGGAGTTATCTTGTTGGAGTTATTAATATTTTCATCAGTAGGGAGATTGAATAAACATTATCCTTGCTTAGAAGAATAAGATTATCTGTAAAACATAAGCTAGTTAGAGAAAGCTTCTTACATTTGAAATGGTATCTGAAGCTGGGGTCATTAGAAGTGTGGTGCTTCAGCATTAGGGTAAGAACCTCCATGCAAATTAGGAATAGGTAAGGAGAAAGAGGATCTCATTGCCTAAGTCCTTTTTTTCCTTTAAACATCTTTGTGAGGTTTTCATTAATCAAAATTCCATAGGAGGCAGTAGTGAGCATTTTTTAACCCACTTCATAAACCTATAGGGAAATTTCATAACCTCTATAGTCTGTATCAGAAACCTCCAGTTCACACTATCAAAATCTTTTTATAGATCTACCTTAATAGTACAATTCTGAGGACTTGTGCTATGATTGTACCTTTTCAAAAACTCCTGAACTAAAAGAATATTATCCCCAATATTGATTCCCACTAATGAGAAAGTGTAGAACCTCCTTCAGCCTATTTGCCAAAATCTTGGCGATGATATTATAAAGGAAATTAGTATAAGATATAGGTCTGAATTCACTCTATGTGGATGAGTTGGAATTCTTAGGGACCAAACAAAGAAAGGTCTTGTTGATCTCTTTAAGCAAGATACCATTTTGGAATAACTCTTGCACAGCCTCTTTCACTATCCCCCCAAGCTACTCTAAGTTTTTTTATAGAAAACCACATTCAATCCATCTGGTCCTGGAGCCTTAGAGCCGTTCATATTAAAAACCACCTTCTCTATTTCCTAATCTGTAACTGGTCTAATTAACAAAGAAGCCTCATGTTCAGGGATCTTAGTTGTAATAAAATGCCTAAGGTCTACTCCAGAGCCTAGGAGATTTTTATAAAAATCTATGGCTTCCTTTGCAATTCCATCTTGTCTAAGTACAATCTCATCAGCTTCGGTTTTTATGGAAGTGATTCTGTTTACATTCCTTCGAGCTAACACTGAATTGAAGAAGAACTTAGTGCATCTGTCGCCATCCTTAATCCAGTTAATTATGGCTCTCTGCTTCAATAATGAACATTGATTATCCACCATTTGCAAATAGGTCTTAAGGGCTTCCTTTTCAATTATAGCTAGAGTACAATCCGTGGGGTTAGTTGCCAAAGATTTATGAATTCCTGAAAGCTTGTTTCTTGTTGTATCTATCTCCTTTGAGGACTTCTGACTTCTCTTTAAATTTAGCATCTTCAATTCCTGTTTAATAGTCTTGACCTTATGCAAGCAAATGTACTACTTAGAACCATAGATCTCATACTCCAATCCCTTCATAATTGCTTCTTAAAAGCCCTCCATACTAACCAGAAAACTGTTGAATCTGAATGGATGATGGATTCTAGTAGTTGTAAACAAGTTATCAACCTTTATAGGGGTATGATCGGGAATTCTTGGGTCTAGGAAATTGATTGTGCTTCCTGAGAAAGTATTTAACCATTCCAATTTAACCATAGCTCTATCCAACTTTTTCCTGATGTGCCAAATACAACTTTTTTTTGTTGGACCAAGTAAACCTATGACCTTCAGATTTTAAATCTGTTAGTTCTAACTCCTGCATACAATCAAACATATTAGAAGTTTAGTTGAGCAGTTTACAGTTGCCTTCTGCCCTAATCTGAAAAGAGTGGTGTTAAAGTCCCTATTAACTAACCATGGAATGCTAACTGATGCCTTGAGTCTTTAAAGAGAATTCCAAAGCTCATTTCTTTGAAACACTTTGTTAAAACCATAGAAAAAAGTAGCTAAAGCACAAGAGTTTTCCATTTTAAAGTTAAGTTTTGTGTGGATAAGTTGCTAACTGGTTTCTAGAACCTTCACTTCCAAAAGATCACCATCATAAACAATAATAATCCTTCCATAGGCATGATATTGGTGGTTTGTGAGAAACTACCATTTGCTACTCAAACAACTTAGTTTATACAGATTTGCTTCTCTAATTTTAGTTTCCATTAGACAAAATAACGACTTTTCCTTTAGAACAAAATCCCTTACTGCATTAAGCTTAGAAGGGTTGCTTATTCCTCTTACATTCCAAACAATCAGGGACATAAGAGATTACTTTTCCCTTTGGAGCCCTTCCTACTGCTCCTGCTGCTTTTTCAAGAGATAACCTGTTCAAATTGTTCCTCTTGAGTAACTTAACTCTGCAATTCAGCCTTCTGTTGGTTTTTCTCATTTAGTTGGATATCATGGACTCTCTTGCTTAGATTAATTTCACTAATTTCTATTTCATTCTCCCTCTTATTCCTTAATGACTTATTTAAATCACTCGATGGATTCTAAAGAACTCCTTCTTGCTGAACTGAATCTGGATTGTTTTCCTCTTGAATACTCTTCCCATTTTTAGGTGAATCCTTATCGACCTAAACCATTTCATGATTATTAGAAACTTGTTCTGCTTCCTCCCAGTCTTTGTTGTCTTCTGAATTAATCCTTTCCATATCCATTACGTCCTAATAGTCTCCTCTAGTAAAAACTCTCCCCGTAGGTTTCCATTCTTTGCCTTGTGCTTTTAAAGAAGGTTTCCATTGGTATGTAACCATAACTTTATCCTCTCTGAGAGAATTCATTTGCCAACCTTCATTTGCCAACCTTAGAATAGAGATGCTTTCTTTCATTTCCTTAGAAATATTCATACTCACACATAACCGTGCAAATCCAATAATTTTCCTCGATGCAGTGTTTTCATTCATACATATTGGTTTTTCTAAGTAACTAGCTAGCATACTCAAACCCTTAGTTGTCCAATATTCCAAAGGAATGTTGTGGATATTCACCAATAAAGGAATGTTTTTCAATCTAATTTTTTCTAATTTCATGCCCGGTTGCCAATTTTGAAGAAATAAAGGAAGTTGAGCGATATGCCAAGGGCCTTCTTTAATTACCTTTTGAGCTTCTGATTTTGAGAAGAAGGTAAAGATTAAGTTATCCTCCTTAGTTAGAATAACGTCCATTAGACCTCTCCTTTTCCAGTTTCTCTGAGTCCATGCTTGTATCACTAGAAAAGCAGGTCTTTTATCCATAGAAAACCAACAAGAGCAGTTTCCCATGTCCTAGCACCTTCCTGCAGAATATCTAGACTAGGAGCCACCATTAGCTTCCCTTCAATCTCAACAGGTGGACTGTAAATCAAGGAAGAATTAGAGTTATCACCCACAACCTGTTTCTAGGTCTTTCTAACCCCTTTAAGATGTTGAAATTCACTAACAGATATGGTAGAAGGTTTAGGAGGAATGGCAGAGGTTGAGGGAGGATTAGTTGTAGAGAGGAATGGAGAAGAGGAGTGGGATACAGAAGGTTGGGCAGGGGATGAGGGAGTAGAATGAAGAATCGGAGAAGTATCTAGATTGACGAGAATCTATAGAGCATGACAAAATTTATAGGTATTGTACTGTATCGACCAAAAAAGGAACAAAATTGTAACATCCCCTCACCTATGGGAAGGGTAACTTGGTAATTTGGCACGGGTTAGGAGTGTTTAATATTGCATTGACATATTCATGCATTCATATATGCACATAAGTAGCAAATAGTGAATTTTTGCACATGTAAATGATTGTACATGCATTCATGGCATGTCCCGGTTTAATTGTGAATAACAGTGCTTTATGAAAATTTGTTTTGTGTGAATGAGAAATTGAATTGGAGAGGGTTATAGGAGTTTTCTCATTTTTAGAGAATTATAGGAATTTTTCGGGAATTTTTCGAAATTATTTCCGGACCCAGAAAATTGTCAAGTGACAGAATAGGGGTCTACCGGTAGTGAAATTTGTTGTCCAATGGCAATGAAAACTTAGACATATGAAATTAAGAATTTTTGGAAGTGAGCCATTGGAAATTGGAGAGAAATTGAAGTGAATTGAGAA
>JAOQML010070744.1:0-23966 GCA_027568935.1 Erythroxylum urbanii
GTGATGCCATGTGGAGTTTGATAGTTGTTTCACGTAGCGTTCCATTATCTTAGGTTATGTGTCGGAATGACCTACGGGCGTCCCGATGCGTATCCGAGGGTAATGGGGTGTTACACTATGTCTCTCGTCATGTTCGCTTTGATGAGAGTGTCTTTCCCTTCAAGTCCTCCGCCTCTGCGTTATCCACTCCTGATGTCTCGCTCTTGGACTGGCTTCCACCATTCTCCCTCCTTCTTGGTCCATCACTTTTAGCTCCCTCTCCTTCTCTTATCCCTTTACCATCCTCCCAGCCTATCTCTGATTTTCTTGTTCCTGAGTTGCCTGCTCTTCCTCCCACTCATAATACTCACTCCATGATCACTCACTCCAAGAACCATATTTCTAAACTGAACCCCAAATATTCTCTCACTGCCACTGTCAGTTCCTCTTCCATTGATCCCTCCATTGCCTCTCAGGCCCTTTGTGACCCTCTTTGGCACAAAGCCATGTCAGAGGAATTTGACACCCTAGTTCGTAATGGTACCTGGGAGTTGGTACCCCCTTCTCAGGCACATAATGTTGTTGGGTGCAAGTGGGTTTTTTGCACAAAATACTTACCTGATGGTTCTGTTGACAGGTATAAGGTGTGTTTGGTCGCCAAGGGTTTTCATCAGTGACCTCGGTTAGACTATCATGATACATTTAGTCCGGTGGTTAAACCTGCTACTATTTGCCTGGTCCTTGCACTTGTTGTTAGTCAGAATTGGACCATGCGCCAGCTTGATTTTAATAATGCCTTTCTTCAGGGACATCTTCATGAGGAGGTTTATATAGCACAGCCACAGAGGTTTGTAGATGGTGATCATCCTGACCATGTCTGTCGACTTCACAAAGCCATTTATGGGCTGACGCAGGCCCCATGGGCCTGGTATTTTGAGATTTGGAGTTTTCTGCTTGGTCAAGGGTTCTCCAATTCGCGTGCTGACGCATCCCTGTTTATCTTTCATCAGCAGGGTGTTACTCTATATCTCTTGGTGTATGTTGATGACATTATTATCACTGGTTCTGATAATTCTGCTATTCAACGTTTTATTCAGCTTTTGGCACAGAGATTTGCTCTCAAGGATTTGGCTGATCTCTCTTATTTTCTAGGGGTAGAGGTTCTCCCTCATCTGGATGCTCTTTTGTTATCTAAGCAGGGTTACATCTATGAGTTACTCCACCGTACCAACATGCTTCAGTCTAACCCCGTTCTTACCCCCTTGGACCTTGGTGTGATGCTATCTTTATATAATGGCATTGCCGTTACGGATGCGACTGAGTATCGTCGCTTTGTTGGTAGTTTGCAGTACTTGTCTCTCATCCGTTGGCAAGCTATGTGTTTCTCATGTGCCTTCTGCAGATCAGTTGGCAGACCCTCTCACTAAGGCTTTTTCACGTACTACTTTTCTTGGTTTTACGGACAAGATTGGAGTCTCCTCCGGAGCTCCATCTTATAAGGGCGTATAAGAGTAATATGTTAATATTCTGGTTGTAAGTATTTATTTATCTTGTAGTGTCGACTTTGCCCTTAGGGCTTCCTGATGTATCTCTATATATTTACACTATCATAATGGAATACAAGCTTTTCACCTCTACGTTAATATATGTAAGGAGTAATATAGCTAAACTAGAAGAGGAGACGGGCATGTTTTTCTGAATTGTGAAGGATTGTTTAGGCCTAGATATTTTTCCAGGAGTGGAGCTTTGTCTATCTTACATACATAAACAATACAATCTCTATAGTATTTCATATCAATTGGTGCTTTCATTAAGAGAGTGTAGAGGGGTAGAGATTGTATGAAAACTCGAATGGAATCTAGAGTCTTTGCGATAGAAACATCTCTTAGGAGATAAGAATCATCAATTTTAGATCAAGAAGGAATAGTTAAGTCACACAATGTTACTCTGAAGGACCTATGGACAAAGTTGAGTTCTTTGGTGGCTAGTGTCGAGACATTGGTTAAGTTCAAAAATCTCCTTCAATCAGAGTTGAGGGAAGGATTCTAAGCCATAATTGACAGGAAACTAGAGAAGCAGAGTATGGTAGAAGGAGACAGAGATTCACCAGTGTTAACTCACCTTGTGTCTTCCCATCGAGTGGTAAAAAACTGATTAATAGTACTCAAGGGATAGAGCCTCGTAAATAGGAGAACTACTCGATGTTTGCGATAACAGAGCATGCATGGGAAGAGTATCGAAATGTAGCACGATGTTTCTATCTCCCTTCGTTCTATGGGGAGGATCCATTCACATAGGTTACACATGTTGGGTCTAATTTTTTGATCTATGGGATCCCTTCTGAGCTTCGTTTATTGATGGCTCAGATATGTACGGAGGGAACTACGTTATACTGGTTCACTTCTATACGTGAGCTTAATCCATGCATGATGTGGGAACGCTTCAAGCATTATCTGCTCGATCGATATGGTGGGAAGGATGAAGGTAATCTGAAGGAGCTGCTTAAATTGATCGTCTAACATGGTTTAGTGGATGATTATATGGACGAGTTTGAACGATTGTCCTTGCAAATCACCCCTTTCCTAGAAGAATGGTTTATGAGCTGTTTTCTGGGTGGTTTACAGGAGAAGGTTAAGAATCAAGTTAGGACTCACGACGCGAGAAGGTTAAGAATTGAGTCAGGACTCACGACGCGCCAACCAGAAATTAATTGTTAACTATGGCGTGAAAGGTAGAAAGGGAGTTGATCAATAAAGGGGTAATCCACACCAGCGAACCAAGGAAAAAGTTAGGAATCTAACCTTCCAGACATAATTCGCAGTTGGACACTCCAGCTATCCCTCGTTTTGGTCATTTGAACAGAAGATTTGTTAATATGAGGAGTGAAGGAAGGGAAACACCCAATAAATTCTGAGGTGTTGAGGTAGACGGAAGTACAAATAGTGGAACTAAGTGGAGGGGAATAAGGAATCTATTGTATGAATAGATTATGGACAGAAGGGCAAAAAGTTGCATTTTAAGTGTGGCCGAACCTTTGGTTCACTTCACCAATGTACAAACAAGGAGTATAAGTTCATTGTTTGGGAAGGAGACACAAACGGGATTATGGTAAGAAACAATGGAAGAAGAAGAGCATCAAGAGGATTGGGAGCTCGTATGTAACTTCGTTGAGTTCAAAGAAATAGGAAAAGATCAAACCACATCTTTGAAATCCAAGGTTTTGATGGGTATGCTTAATGAAATGCCTATCTTGATTTTGGTAGATTATGGAGCTAGTAATAATTTTATGTCTAGTAGGTTGGTGCAAGCTATGGGAATCTCCATTACTCGTACTCAAACTTTCAGAGTAAGATTAGGAGATGAGCATCGGTCTTTCTCATAAGGAGTTTGCAAGGAGGTAAAACTGGAAATGAATGGGGTAGAGTTTAGTGTAGATGCATATGTTTTTTATATTGAGGGACCTGATTTAATACTAGGCGTTGCATGGTTGGAGACATTAGGAGTGACGAAGGTTGATTAGAAGAAGATGTGTATGTCCTTTGATCAAATGGGAGCAGAAGTCACTTTGCAAGGAATTAACATGTAAAGCTCTTCTCCTCATGCTCTATAACAGATACTGAAGCACCAGGAATTGGAAGTAGAAGGTTGTTGTGGTCTATAGGAATCAGTGGACCCATATTTGAAGAAATGGGAACCCTGAATGCAATGCAACAAAAGGAACTGTAGGTTGTTTGTTCAGATTTAGTTAGTTTTTCAAGATACAAAAGAGCTGCCACCTAAGAGGGCTAATGACCATGCAATCAACCTGAAGGAAAGAGTAGAACCTATGAACATTCGTCCATATAGGCACGCACATCATCACAAGGATGAGATTGAGAGGAAGATTTGAGAGTTACTGGAAATCGAGGTCATTAGGCCCAGTATCAATCCCTTCTCAAGTCTTGTGATTCTTCTTAAAAAGAATGATCGGTCATGACAGATTTATGTTGATTACAGAGCTTTGAATAAGCTTACGGTGCTCGACAAGTTTCCAATTCTAGTGGTAGATGAGCTGATGGAGGAGTTACATAGGGCTAAATATTTTTCCAAGGCAGATTGGAAGTCAGGTTTTCACTAGATCAGGTTTAGAGAAAAGGATATCTATAAAATGGGGTTTTGGACTCATGAAGGGCACTATAAGTACCTAGTGATGCCCTTTGGTCTCATGAACGCACCCACTGCATTTCAATCCATTATTAATTCTATTTTTAAACCTCTCTTACTTAAGTTCATTTTGGCTTCTTTGACGACATTTTAGTTTACAATTTAGATTGGAATCAACATATGCAATATTTGGCCTGGGTGTTACAATTCCTACTGGACAATCACTTGTATGCCAATAGGAGGAAATGTATTTTTGGATAGAAATTCGTGGAGTATCTAGGCCATGTTATCTCATGTAAAGGAGTATCTATGGATCTATCGAAGATTAAAAGCATTTTGGAGTGGCTTATTCCTAAGAATGTGAAGGGAGTAGGAGGGTTCCTTGGTCTCATTAGGTATTACAAAAAATTTGTCCAAGATTATGGAAAAATTGCAAAATCACTTACTGAACTTACCAAGAAAGACGGGTTCAGTTGGAGGAAAGAGTCCCAAGAAGCTTTTAAGGAGTTGAAGAGGAGAATGACTACATCACCAGTTCTAGCTTTACCAGATTTCTCCAAGGAATTTTCCATTAAGTGTAATGCTTCAGGAAGGGGTTTGGGTGCTGTCCTATTATAATAGGGCCCCCATTGGCTTGTTTCAGTAAGCCACTAGCTGAATCAACTTATTCCGAATCTGTTTACGAGAAAGAAGTGATGGCAATTCAGCATTGGAAGCATTTTTTAACTGGGAGACATTTCAAGGTTTATATCGACCATAAAAGCTTGAAGCATTTATTAGACTAGCCGATTCCATCAATACATCAACAATGTTGGCAAGCTAAGTTGTTGGGTTTAGACTTTGAAGTTATCTATAAACCTGGAAAGCAAAATGGAACTGCAGATGCCCTCTCTAGAGTGGAAGACGATAAGATATTGTTTACGACAATTTCACCCCCATTTTGGTTTGATATGGATGTGGTTCGATAGGAGGTCAAAGGGAATCCCAAACTAAACTTACTTATTACAACTCTCCTGCATAACCCCAACTCTAAACCTGATTATCATCTAAGGGACTACTTGTTGTTTAATAAGAACAAGTTAGTTCTTTCATCCAATTCTACATTAATTCCCCAATCACTACAAGAGTATCATTCCTCATCTTTAGGGGGACATTCTAGTTTCTTAAAGACTTACACGAGGTTGGCAAGCGGATTGTTTTGGATAGAAATGAAGTCGTCAATACAGAAGTTTGTTCATGAATGTGTCATATGCAAAAAGAAGAAATACATGGCTATATCTCCAGGTGGTCTCTTGCAACCTCTACCTATTCCCAAGCTGATTTGGGATGAAGTCTCAACAGATTTTATTATAGGGCTCCCGAAGTCCCATAGTTATGAAGTCATAATGGTGGTAGTAAATCAACTATCAAAGTATGCTCATTTCTTACTTCTCAAACACTCTTTTATAGCTAAAATAGTGGCCGAAGTATTTATCCATGATGTGGTGAAATTGCATGGTGTTCCTAGCTTGATATTGAGCGCTATAGACCCATTCTTCACTAGTAATTTCTGGAAAGGGTTATTCAAGCTACAAGGGACAACATTGAAGATGAGTTCTTCCTACCATCCCTCAATAGACGGAAAAATGAAAGTGGTTAATTGGTGTCTAGAAACCTACCTTCGTTGCTTCACTACCGAACAACCTAAAATTTGGTCTTATTGGTTGTTTTGGGCTGAATATTGGTATAATACTAACTATCATGTCTCAATTGGGAGGACTCCTTTCGAAGTCGTCTATGATTGCCTTCCACCAACCTTGTTGCAGTTTTCCAAGGAGAAAATCAAGTGGAATTAATGGCCTAGATTTGGTTGATAAAGATAAAGCTTTACGCCAACTCAAACATAACCCATTATATGCACAATCTATTATAAAGAAATTCGCATACGTTCACTGGAGGGAGTTGAAGTTTCAAGATGGAGACTTGGTCTTTGTTAAGCTAAGACCACATAGACAATTTACTATTGCAAGGTAAATTTATCCCATGCTCTCTGCAAGATATTATGGTCCTTTTAAGATCATTGGAAGGGTGGGACAAGTTACTTATAAGCTACAGCTCCCACCTACATCCAAAGTACATCCAGTTTTTCACATTTCCCAGCTAAAGAGGGCAGTGGGCAATCATCCTATTAAGCATAGTCTTCCTTAAGGTTTATAAATGGACACCTCGGAATTGGTTGAACCTGAAGCAGTCCTAGCCTCACACATCACTAAGTCTAAGGGAAGAAATATTCAACAGTGGCTCATCCATTGGAAAGCCAGACTAGCAGAGGAAGCAACTTAGGAGGATGCATAATTCATTAAAGAGCAATTTCCTTCTACCCACCTTGAGAACAAGGTGCCTATTGAGGAGGAGAGAATTGACAGCAATGTTAGCACCTCTCCTAGTGATCATCCTATATTACCTAAGCAACCTAAGCCCATTAAAACTTATGTTTTTAGGAAAAAGCTGGGGAAGGGGGAATCCACCATGTAGGTAAGTTGTTATGAGTTTGTTATAGGTAATTAAGGAGAGAGAATATGTAAAGAGGAATATACCCGAACTGGAAGAGGAGGGGGGCATGTTTTTCTTAATTGTGAAGGATTGTTTAGGCCTAGATATTTTTCCAAAAGAGGAGCTTGCTCCAGTTGTCTATCTTACATGCATAAATAATGCAATCTCTATATTATTTCCTATCATAAAGCATTCTTTATCTCACACATAATGATAAAGCTACAGTGTAAAGTTGGATATTTTATTCTCGAGAACAATTTAGTCTCATTATAAAATAATTCTAACTTCTCAGAAAGTTCTCTAGCTAACTCATATTGCTCTTTCTGTAGGCATGCACGTGTACTGAGATTGTCTTTGTCTCAGTTTAGTACACACATCCACATATTGTACTACTACTCAAACATCTTGAAGGTTGAGTTCTATCTGGTTAGACAATCTAAAACCAACATCTTCATACTCCGAATGCATAGAAACCATGTAGTTTCTACAAATTTCTCAACTCTTTTAGGTGTTGCACTCCAATATACTCACTATTCCGAATCGAATATATTCCTTCATTCATGATATACAATCCATCCTTTATAATTAAGTTCAAAATATATGCAAAACAATGCATATAAAGTAACTTTCCACCTACCAACAAGCTCTCTACTCGTATCTTATTCTTTAACTTTTCAATCATATCATAATTCATGCTACAATTGTCGAATTTTATGGTGGACAATTTGTCGTCGATATTAAAATCCATCAAATAGTCTCTAAACACGGTTGCCAACCTTTCACTTGTATATGTTGTGAGCATATAAATGAACTTGTTATGTACAAATATTACCAACATCAATTATAAAATAATGAAAAAGTAAATGATAAAAATATTAAAGAATATAAATTACCTCAAAAGTTTATTACTTAAAGTCCAATCATTGTCAATATAATGTGTCATCATCGCCATATAACCCTTATTTTAATTATTAGTTGTCTATATGTCTATTTTAATGACAATCTGCCCTTTATTACTTGACAATGTTCTCAAAATTTCTTTCTTCTTATCCTTGTATATCTTCATAATGTCCTTCTTCAACGCATTCCGACTTGGAACCTTAAAGGTCGACTATAGTGAGTTGCAAAACATCCTAAATCTTTTGGTATCAACCATATATAGTGGATGCTCATCACCAATTACCATATAAGCCATCAATAGCCATAATTTGTTGTTGCCATTTCATTCTTCTCTTTTATAAGATTAGGGGTAAAAAATATTTGACCTCCTAATGCCATATTTCTTTTACTACAAAAATCTACATGTATCTTTAAATGAGAGGTTTCACCTTTTGAACTCCCTATCAACTTCTTTTGAAAATATTTACATCGAGCTTTTTCTACTTCATTCGTAAATCTAGTCTTATTTATATAATTCCAAACTTCACTTTTCAATTGAATTCGCGTTGAACTTCTATCTTCACTTGGTATAGGATTAGAAGTTTCCATTTCTATCTCTGGTACTAGGTTACCACTCTCTACTGAAGGAATATGCTTATCCATCTGAAAAAATAAACATATAAATGTATATGTTATTCATAATCATAAATGAATAACATTATGATTAATATATATGTACTATTTTAAAATACAAGCCATAAAATAAGGAATTACATGTTTAATTAATTTAACTTAACTGTATACTTATCCTTTGCATCTAAACTTATCCCTATAATGAAATTCATTAAAAATATAATTCTTCGTGATAAATACTAATATAGGTCGAAGAAAAACTACTCTATGAGCGTATGTTGGTGCCATTAATCAGTAAATGTAAGTATCATTATATGTATATAATTTGATCTCTAGAGCCACTTATATACTTGCTCAACTAAAATCAAGTTACTTTAGTTATGAACTTTCAGATGGAAACATGGATCGAAGCATTTTCTTACCCCTGGTAACGATTAGTTATTTAGTATACATAGAATATGAAATAAAATGTATATTTGTATGGTTGTGCACGGACATAATGCAGCTGCTTAATCCTTTTGAGTCATGCATAAATGTGAGAATCCTCCTTCCTCATAAATGACATCAATTTTGTTAGCTTACACCAATTACTTTATCATGTTTTCCTATAGCTTTCCTGCAATTCTCTTTTATTTCTAAAAGTAACACATATACATATACATAAAGAGTCCTGGTGCCAACAAGCTCTAGTGCAATTATGGTAACTCTCATCCTTATATAGCACAATTATCCATTTGTAGTAAAAGAATATTAATACAACTTCTACAATTATGCACTGCTTGCAACAACCTTATTCCTTTAAATCTGAACTAGTCACCTTCCATTCTTTTTTTTCCCTTTTGTATTCCTATTAACTTTTTGTACATAAAAGAGCATAAGAACTTCATTGGGATTTAACTTTATGATGCAAAATAAAATTTAATTCTAAAAGGAAAGAATATTTTAAGTAATATAAATAACATATATCTCAAATGTCGAACCTAAGAACATTTATACTGGAAGGGGAAATAACAATTGCTCAATGGTTTTTATGGTTTTAGTTTTATTTTTTCAGTGTATATGTATTTTTTTATTTTCTCTATTGTTAGCAAAAAAATTAATTATCTCATAGTTAAATCTCATTTTTAAACTTGACAAACACCATTTTCCCGTACATATAGAAAAGTTGATAAATATTATTCTAAAGTTGTCAATTAGTTCAAATTGGCAGGCCATACGATGTAAGAAAATGCACCCACAATAATAACATCATGATTAAAGAGAGCATACTTGATCGATCTGGATGTAAATTACATATTATGAATTGATTTCATATGGATGAAATCATCTCAAATTCACAATTCGTGTGCATAAGTAATTAGTTTCATTTTTTCACTAGGAGCCTATAGCAGCAATTCTCACTAACACTGATGACAACCATGAATCAAAACTACAAAAGATTAACAACATTAAGTACAAACTTTAGTTTACTTATACATATTAGTGTCTATTGTTCATATACTTCCTAAACCAATGCATTTGCACTATATCTCGACATTAAGGTATTCCATGACATAGTATCTTTATGAGGTATTTCCTCAAATGCTTTACCTACTTTAGCCAAATCATCAAACCTTGCATACATATCCACCAAAGCATTCCCTATAAACAAGTCAAATCCATAACTCCTCTACAAACTTCTTAATGAATAATAAGACAAAAGCAAATTTGAGAAGAGAGTAGTAGAGTACCCTAATTTCTGCAGTAATATTTAAAAGAAAACATCTTGATGAAATAATATGTTATTGGGAGAATGGGGCAAGGTGTTAGAGAAGTTCTCTAAATGCAATCACCTTTAGCACTTTTGTACAAACTTTATTTTAATTAATAAAGCGAAAGGCAATTTTCATTAATTTGATGTTCTTTCATTTATGAATTGATGTCGATCTTAAATTGAATTAATAAAGTCTATAATACAAAACATAGAATCAAGGAAATTATGATGAGATCATGATAATGAGATTTCTATCATGTACAATTATGTTAATATCTAAATAATCCCTAGTCATAGGATTAATAAGACAGGACATTATTAATCCAGATAGACTAGCACATGTTATACTCCTTGATTTGATCAAGCAGTGGATCTCACAAACTATAAGCATAAAATGTTTAGAGTTAACATGTAAATGCTTACTAAAAGTAGTAAGTACATCAGATGACCCACTATGAGATTATCATATAGATGATCTATCAAATGTCAATGATTAATCTCATCATAGCAATAGTGCAAATATTCTTAGACTTCAGGTACTCAGGGATATCTTGGATAATAATCCTATGCTTTGACATCATTCCTTGTTACCTCAAGACGAGGTCGCTCTTAGGGTGGTGATTGGGTACAGTTATTGGTATTCGAAGGTAATTGAGTAGCCAATAAAGGATTCATTACTCCTAACAGAAGGAGATGATACCCACGACCTCTTGTCAAGGTCATTACTCAGGAGTCTATGGCCAGAGTAGTTATATGTCATGAAGAGAGTCTTCAATGACACATGAAGTAATGAGATCTCAATACAAAAACTAACATCACTTAGACTAGATGTGACGTAGTCAGTCTAGCGGGAGTTGACACATAGCCCATACTCCGAACCAAGTGGAGTATAGTATAGTCAAAGGACAAATTGTACAGTAATTGTCTATGGAAAGGTTCGTAAGTTAAAGAATTAACTATCGAATAGTTTGTGTATTAATCAACTTATGTTCCAGTAAATTGGCATCATGAAACCTTTCATGATTTGATTGAATTAAGAGTTAATTCAAGTGGCATGAAACCAGCTATGATTTTCTCATATTAAGAGTTAATTTAGGTACCTAAAATAATTGGGAGCCTAAAGGTCATATACATAAAAGATGCCACGATCGTGACCGAAGGCTCGATAGATGTACATAAGTGAAACAAGTCTAACAAGTTCTTACATACTCAAGTGAGAGGATAAGGGTTCTAGATGAGTTCTAGAGAGAGAGAGAAGTGATCTTGAGTCTTCTTCACGTAATTTATGCAATTGTTGCATAATCTAATTGCATGCAAGATATTCTTGATCTATCTCTCCATTTAAACATGTACTTGAACTCATCAAGTTTGGTGTTCTAACCACCCTTACACACTGCTTCTTCTTCCTCTTTGCATGTTCTTGGATGATCAAGGAAGAGTTTGGTGTTTGCTACGACCAAAACAAGGAGAAGAATCAAGAAAGGAGAAGAACAAAAGGTACAAGTGTTTAAATTTATGTTCTTATGATCTGTCTATACATGCATGTGTGCTTCTAGATTTTTGAGGTTATCATGTGAACAAAACTTAGATTTCGACACTTTCACTGCATTGTCATACATATGATGCATGAATTCATGGCATCCCAACAGTGGTATTAGAGCAAGTTTATGCATATAGTAAATGATGTATTGAATATGTGCAAAGTGTTTGCTGGATTGTGACTGACATGCATGTTGATTTGGAATAATTCATATAAATTGTAGAAAATTTTTTTTTCTAATTTTCTTTCACAAAAATGTTTATAAGATGTTATATTATGTTTTTGTCAAAGGAAATTGCAATTGAATGTCATTTGCTATTTTATTTCGAATTAATATCCAATCTATTCATATGTTGGTTTTTGGGAATTTCTGGAAAATTCGTAATAAATCTAGAAATTGTTTTCTGATTTTCTTCTACAGAAATGTTTATAAGGAGTTATGTTATGTTTTTGTCAAAGGGAGATGCAATTGAATGTCATTTGCTATTTTAGTACAAATTTAGTTTCAGCTTGATGCATGTATGAAGATCTGGGAAATTCTAAAAATCTGATGAACATGCATGCTTGTAAATTCCATATTAATTTTTATAAAAATTGTTTTTATAAATTTTATGCATGCACATGGAAGATAATATGTTTCCACGTGTATGAGATGCATGACATTTGTTGTTAAAGTGATTATCTTATGCATGTATGATGTAGAGTATGACTAGTGTTAGAAGTAATATGACAAGTGTCATAGACATGTAATATGCTGGCTAATTCCACTTAGTTAACAAATAATTCCTTAGGAATTAATTTTTGGAATTTTTTATTAGGAACATTTAGAATGTATATAAGACTCTGGAATTTTTCCAGAATTAATTGAATTTGATTCAATTAATAAATCAAATCAAAGTAAAAATTGGTCAACTTTTTAAAAGCTGATTGAG
This sequence comes from Erythroxylum urbanii, assembly GCA_027568935.1. NCBI lineage: Eukaryota > Viridiplantae > Streptophyta > Magnoliopsida > Malpighiales > Erythroxylaceae > Erythroxylum > Erythroxylum urbanii. Next base: position 12,392 of record JAOQML010070744.1, read on the forward strand.
TTGACTTAATTAATGATTTATAGTGTATGTGTTTCGGTTATAAGACCTTAATAAAATTTTTATGAGATAAGAGATGTATTATTTTGATGTTAGTAGCATGCTTAGTGCATGTGCTTGAAATTAGGGTTTTAGAATTTTTCCAAACATTGAATCGGTCCTTTTAGTGTCTAGTAGGTTAACTTATTTATCTTGATGATTTTGGCCGTCGAGATATTTTTGGCTTATTCCGAAATTATTTAGATAAATTTGAGATGACCTAGGGACATTATAAATGACTAATTGATGCATGAGAATTTTAGAAACCCTAAGGATTAATTTAGAATTAATCCAAGTAAAGCATAACATTTCGAGTGTGACTAGAGAAAGGCATATATACGAGAAATAAAGTGTTTAATTTGGACATTAAAATAATTGAATTTTAGGGTTCTTAATCAAATCATATTCATAATTCTAATTAGCCAAGACTAACTCTAGTACTAAATTCGGTTCAAGAGTTGAATCGAATCACGAACTTTTAATGCATAGTAAAGTCACAACCTCAATTAAACCTTCTTTGTGCGATACATGCATTTGATGCATTTTAAGGGTGGTTATGGACATAGGCTCAATTTAATTAAGTTGTCCATAATCTGAATATATATATGTGATATATATACAATATCATCCAAGTATTGATGAGACCAAAGAACAAATCCCTCAACTGAAATATTAGGACTTATGCCTTCCATTGATATGACAAGAACCAAAATTCTTTTAGAGTTGGGTTGTTGGGCAAACCTAAGCCCGCTCTACCCGAATATATTCAAATCATGAAAATTAGATTTTTGGATTAATGGATTGGTCCTAACTAGAAGCGTTGATTTGTTGGGCAAACCCAATGTCAACGTGGATAGAGGTGAAGTTAGTTTATATACTTAGGATGTATACAAATCAACAGTTGATAACCTAATGAGTGTGCTAAATCAACAGCTAATGGCACAAGTTGATAGTTGCATAACTAAATGCAATTAGTATGAATGATACCTACCGATTGACCTAAGGTGGCTTATTAGGCAAACCAAAGGTCATTCTTGGTGATATTGGATATCGACCCATTAAGAAAACTATAAGTTTTCTCGAATTCGTAAAGAGGGCTATGGATTTGAATAAAAATAGTGGAACCCATAATGCATATGATTAACGTCCTTATCGATATGCACTAGTGTACATTCTAACTTTCTTTCGTTCTTCTAAGTTATTGAATCGCCACGATGTCTTCGTCCAATGTGAACCTACGCTCTCTATTAGACTCCAAGAAACTCATAGGACCTAAATTCTTTGATTAGCTACGGAATTTGAGAATTTTTCTCAAATATGAGAAACTAGGATATGTCCTAGATGAATCACTTCTCGATCCCCCTACTACGGATGCATCTGATGAGGATCAGAAAGCTTACAAGAAGCTACTGGATGATAGTGAGTTAGCTAACTATATAATGCTGGCCTCTATGTCACCAAAACTGCAAAAGTAGCCTGAGGCTATGGATGCTCATACCATAGTCTACCATCTAAGGGAACTATTTGATGAGCAAGCTCGATCTAAAAGGTTCGAGTCCTTAAAGTTTATTGTCTACTTTAAGATGGCTAAGGGATCATCTCCAGTGCAGTATGCGTTGAAGATGTATGGATAGATTGACAGGTTAGCCAATTTGGGTTTTGTAATGGATCATGAATTAAGTATAGACTTAATTCTGATTGGATTGATTGATAGTTATTCACAGTTTGTGCTTAACTATTGGATAAACCAAATATCCACATCGATACCTGAGTTGCTTAATCTGCTCAAACTAGTTTAGCAAACTATCAAGAAACATAATAAGGTTGTGATGCTGGTGGACTCTCCTTCTAGTTCTAAAAAGAAGAACCAAAAGAAGAAGAAGAAATCCAAGAAGCCAATGGGAGGTGTAGCCAAGAAGAAGGAAAAGGAGACAACATCAAAGGGGATATGCTTCCATTACAATAAGGAAGGACATTGGAAGAGGAACTACAAAGCTTATCTAGAGTCACTGAAGCAGAAGAAGGCATTAGATGCCCCATGGTCTACTTCAGGTATGTTATTTGTCATTGAAGTTAATACTATTTTTTATCATAACATTTGAGTATTAGATACCGGATGTGGCCCACACATATGTGTTAATATGCAGAGTCTCAGAGATAGTAGATCGCTCAAGAAGGGAGATGTAACATCTCATTTCTATACTAAGGGTTAGGACAAAGGATCCTAAACCTAGATTCATAAGAAATAGCATAGAGAATATGTGAGGTGCATTTCATTTACATGCTTATCACTAATATATGCATACACACACATGATTATTGATATTTGCGCACATTACAATGACTGTTTATGCACTAATTTGACATATTCCGGGATATAAATGATTTTGATATGATTAAGATGTGAATAGTGAACGAAATGTCTTGAAAATTGTTTTGGTAAGTATAAAAATTGAGATAGAGTTTTTAGTGAAATATGAAAATTTATGATAATTATGAGTATTTTTGAACTAGGAAAAATGTCAAGTGACACGATAAGTGATAAATGGTAGTACAATTTAGTGTCAACTGGTAGTAGAAATTACTGAAAAATGGCATTAGGATTTAATGACAAGTGTCGTTGATAATTGGGAGACAATTGGACTAAAAATTGAAAGACAAATGGACTAATTACTAAGAGATATGTAGTAGTATGAATAAGAAGGCATTAGCATTTATTTTGGATATTAAGAGGTGAGTGTCATGACATATGTCATGAGACTCACCAAGCATTTTTAACCTCCATGTTTTTAACCCACGGTGATGATATCTTGAAAGATCAACTTTATGGTCTTTCACTCTCATTTTCATTATATGCTCTCTTTTCTTCTCTTCTTTATTTCGTTCTTCATTTTTCTTCTCCACCTCACGACATTTTCTCACCAACCTTCATCATGTTGATTTTGTTCAACTCCTTCACTTTCTTTCTTCAAAAACATGTTATCTCCTTCATCTAGTCACAAGAAAAACCTAATCTCTCCCTCATAAATGATGATGATCGTGTGATTTTGGGAGTTAGGGTTATGTGATCTTCAACTCTGGAGCCAAAAAAAGTAAATAATATGTTATTGTTCTTCTTGGTTTGTTAAATGAAACTTATTGATAATGGGTTAGAGCTAGCATGATCATAAAATAGTGATGAAGGATATGTTATAACGTGGATGAGAAAATAAGTAGATTTAAGTCATATTTTCGTATAACGAAAGTGAAAATTTTACTTAAGAAGGATGTTTATGTGATGTTCTTGAAAAGAGATGAACTAGGATGAAAATGATGTTGAAGTGTGATGGAATATGTTAAATGGAGTGTTTTCACTAAATAGGCATCTGTATTTTGGCCATATCTTGATCTGTAGATATCCAAAAGGGATTATTTTTAATTTAAATTAAATTAGAGACATATGGCTACAATGTTCATGAAGTAATTGAATTTAAATTCTATCCCTAAGGGTTTTGAAATTTAGTTTGAAGTTGAGTATTGGGTGCTGTCGCCGTTTGAGAACAGTATTTAGTATTTTGGGTATAACTCGCATAATAATGAACCAAACTTCATTAACTTTATGTTGATAGAAACTTAAGACATATAGGAACATTTGTTCAGAAGAAGGTATTGACTAAATACCTCATTTTATATTTCAAAATGGTCATACAAAATCCACCCGAAAATTTATCCTGAAAACAAAGTTAAAAAGTTGAAAACTTTCAGATATGACAATCCACAATCGTGGGAATACATCCACAATCGTGGGAATACAAAAAAGCACTGAAATGTTCTGTTAACATAACCCAAGATCGTGGGAAGCCATCCACGATCGTGGGAATGGCTGTTAAGTAAATTATGCTTCTTTTAAGTGATGATTGAAACAATAAATGGTTAGGTACTTTCCTATGATACTTTTAGGCTTGAATGAGACTTGAAATGAATCTAATTGATGAGGGATTAAGTGATTAAATGTGTGAAATGTTTATAGTGATAAATGAGGATATAACATAGTGAATGACTTATTAATATCAAAGTACCAAAATCTGAGAAAGCATGAATATAATGGGAATGAAGGCATTCATATGATTGTAGTTGTGATTCAAAGGAGATGAGTAATATGTACTAAGTAAAGGTGAAAGAGAATTGAATATTATGTGATCATATAATACTAGAAAGGAAATGACAAATGATGGATTTATGATATTAGAATAACCAAGTGTTCTTGAGGTGTAAACCTAAGAATAAGCTAGACACATACAAATGATGATGTTTAAATGATCAAGAGATGTAATTAAGGAAACATACCTAGAATAGTCAAATTGAGCATGCATTATACATTACACATATACACACGTGTATAATTAAATGTTTATGTGATTGTACAAATTAGTATTGTGTGTACAATATGTATTGCATGAAGTTGAGACACAAGATTGAAAGTCAGAGTCTAGAGTTTCTAGATCATGGAAGCTAATGCTAATCTAGAGCATACTGTGACTTGACCTAGATGATCTCACTTTAATTGTTTGTTCTGTTCTAAATTTATGTATTAAATTACTACTGATGTGAATGTGATTGAGACCATTTTAGACATAAATAGCTCGAGGAGTTTGATTAATGTGAATGTATTGGAAATGCTTTATTGAATGTGAATGAGTAAGAAATAAGTGATACTCAACATGTTTGTTGAATGCCAGACTTATGTCCGATAATATGTGAAAGTAAATGTGTAAAGTCAATATAAGTGATTAATTGAAATATGAGATTTGATGCATTCCATTACATGAATGCATAATCAGATAAAGGCAGTTGTGACCAAAGTAACCACAGAAAAAAGCTTAAAGCTCAGAATGTGATGAAGAGCCAAAGACTCAATATGTATAATGAGCCCGGTATCCACAACAAATACGGAACAATTACCAATGAGCCCGGTATCAACAATAGATATGGGATAGTTACAGGCACTCGATCACAAGAAAGTAATAATTGAAAGTGTATATATAATTGATATGTACATTTTAAATGATCGAAATGAACTGCTTGGCTGTTTTGAATGTGAAATGTAAAATTTGAAATAAGTGAACAAAGTATTATTTGATACTATAAGAAGAATTAATGAAGTGATGTGTTATATATGTTAGTACTTATCTGCAAACTGAATGGGAACTGTGAACTGTTCTGTGTTACATGATATGAGTGAGCTATCGAAGATAGTCTGCTCACTGAGTTTGCAAAACTCACCAAAATTGCAACATTGTCTTTCAGGTTCAGGAGATACCCAGTTATACAAATTGGAGTATGACCACTACATTCGGATAAGAGATTAAGGTCAGGATCAGTTTGCACCTGCATATATCTACAGTCCTTTTTGTAGTTTGAATTGTATTCCGCAAATATTGTAAAGTGTTTAAGTGAATTGTAAAGTGTAATGACATTCATGAGTGAGAACATTTATGAATGTAACGAGTCAAAGCGAGCTTCAACTGTAATAAAAATGTGTTGTCGCTTGAATTTAGATTCATTGTGAAAATTGAAATGATATTTTTGATGCTTGTGATGTGTTTAAAAATTTGTATTGAGTTTAACTGACTATCCTAGTGCACCACACTCGTAAAGTATGTTCTCGAATAATGTCAGTATGTTTGGAGATATGCCCTATAAAAGTGGGGTGCTACAGAAGAGATGGACTTATATGTGATAAATGGAGCAAAAGTTGCTGCATTATCCGTAGGAACATATGTTTTATATCTTCCTAATGGGCTAGAGCTAATTTTGGATAATTGCTATTATGTATCCGTTGTGACAAAGAACATTGTATCTATTTCATGTCTTAATAAAGCGGATTTAACTTTTTCAAGCAATGGTTGTTTAATTAAGTAGAATGAAATGTTATATGGTAGTGCTACATTGTGCAATGGTATTTACATATTAGATATGTGTAATCCAATTTTAATTATCAACGACAATAGAAGACAAAAATGAGATAACTTAAAATCATCTTACTTATGGCAAATAACTTAAAATCATCTTACTTGTGGCATTGTCGACTTGGCCATATAAGTGAGAAACGCATGACTAAGTTACATAAGAGTGGTAGCTTAGGGTCATTTAATTATGAATCATATGACACAAGTGAATCTTACTTGAGCAAGATAACTAAATTACCTTTTAAAGGAAGGGTGAACAAACGAATGAGTTATTAGACCTAATACATTCTGATATATGTGGTCCAATGTCCATTCATGCTAGAGGTAGTTTTATGTACTTTAATACCTTTATTGATGATTATTCACGATACGAGTATCTGTATCTAATGAGATACAAGTTTGAAGCATTTGAAATGTTCAAACAATTTAGACATGAAATAGAGAAACAGCTCGGTAGAAGTATTAAGACACTTCGATCAAATCGAGGTGGTGAATACTTAAACGAGGAGTTTCTAACTTATCTCGGAAATAATGTGATAGTATCCTAGTGGACTCTACCTTACACACCACAACATAATAGTGTAGTTGAAAGAAGAAACTGAACCTTATTGGACATGGTAAGGTCAATGATGGGCTTAGCAAATCTACCAAAATCTTTTTGGAGTTATGCACTCGAGACTGCTGTTTATGTGACAAACAGAGTCCCTTTAAAAGCATTTGATCTTACTCCATATGAGATATGGACTAAAAAAAGAGCTATCTTCCTCGTATGAAAGTCTGGGGTTGTTTGGCTTACGTGAAGCGGGTTCAATCAGACAAGCTTGAAACAAAATCTGATAAATGTTTGGTTATAGGATATCCTAAGGAAACAATTAGATATCAGTTCCATAATGCTTTACAGTAAAAGGTTTTTGTCTCAAAATATGTTGTCTTTTTAGAGAAAGAGTTTCTTCTAAGAGAAGACGGTAGGAGCAAAGTTGAATTTGATGAAGTTCATGATGATTTTGAAAGAGCTTCGTGAATAGAAACGTGGCAAGTCGGTCGAATCAATACTGAGTGGAGATTCCGTTCGACGGGAATCCGTTTCAATGAAGTACAATTATATTTATGCTTTGGGGGTATCAAAATGAATATAATTTTGAATATTCTATTCATTTTTGGTTGGCTGAATTTGCGATTGAAGACTCAACTCAAGCTCTAAAGCTAGAGTTAGAGCAAGGCAAGCCCCGATTGGCATACTTCACTAAATCAGTCTAAGCCGAATAGCAATAAAGCAGGCTAGCCTTTTTAGAGAAAGAGTTTCTTCTAAAAGAAGATAGTAGGAGCAAAGTTGAACTTGATGAAGTTCATGGTGCTCAAACAGACGCAGATCAACTACCTAAACTTGAAATTGTTGTTCACAGAGATGAGACAACAGTTAAACCTTCTGACACACAAAATGTTCGTAGGTCAAATAAGATACACAATGTTCCAGAGACATATGGATTTCTCATAAGTGAACAAAATGACGTATTGATTACATGTTTGAAGAGGCACTGAAGAGTTCAGAATGAGCCTATAATCTATGAAGAGGCACTGAAGACATAGAGAACAATGAGCCTATAATCTATGAAGAGGCACTGAAGAGTTCAGAATCTAAAAAATAGCTTCAAGTCATAAAGTCCGAAATGGATTACATGTTTGAAAACCAAGTACGGACTTTGGTTGACCCACCCAAAGGGCTAAAACCTATAGGGTGAAAGTGGATTTCCAAGAAGAAAATCGACATGGATGGTAATGTCATTACCTATAAAGCGAGGCTAGTTGCTAAAAGATATTGTCAAAGACAAGGAATTGACTATGACAAGACATTTAGCTCTGTAGCCATGCTTAAATCCATTAGAATACTCCTAGCCATTACTGCTCATTATGATTATGAAATATGGCAAATGGATGTGAAGATGGCCTTCTTGAATGGAAATCTAATTGAGGATGTGTATATGATACAACCTGGCGGCTTCAAATCCAAAGATGGCAAAAAGGTATGCAAGCTTTAGACATCTATTTATGGATTGAAGCAAGCATCTAGGAGTTGGAACATCCGATTTGATGAGACAATCAAAGAGTTTGGTTTCTCATAAAATCATGATGAACCTTGTATATACAAGAAGGTTAGTGGGAGTGCTACCATATTCCTTGTGTTATATATGGATGACATATTACTAATAGGAAATGATGTCTCAAGTTTATAATCAATCAAAATTTGGTTGTCCCAGAATTTTTTCATAAAAGACCTTAGAGAAGCAACTTATATTTTGGCAATAAAGATCTATAGAGATAAATCAAGAAAGTTGCTAGGTCTTTCATAATCGACATACATAGATAAAATACTAAAGAGGTTTAGCATGGAGCAATCCAAGAGAGGATTTCTTCATATGACTCATGAGACAAAACTCTCGAAATCTATGTGTCCCAAGATGCAAGATGAGAGGACTCGCATAAGTATAATCCTGTATGCTTCGGCAATAAGATCAATCTTGACAGCTACCAATGACACTCACCAAGATCCAATTGATATATGCTCGTAACACTTAGAGCATATGATATATCAGGTCTTGTACATAACATGGCATATATGATTATCCTAAAATACTTGAGAAGGAATAAGGATGTATTCTTGATATGTAGAAATGGAGATTTTGTAGTGAACGGACATACAGATGCTAGTTTTCAATATGACCATGATGACTCCAAATCTTAGTTAGGTTATGTTTTCACACTAAATGGTGGAGCAGTCAGTTGGAAAAGTTCCAAACAAGAGACAACTGCAGAATTAACGATCGAGTTATAGTACATTGCACCTACGAAAGCGTCAAAAGAAGTTGTTTGGATCAAGAAGTTCTTTATGGAACTTGGAGTGGTTCTAAGCATTGTAAACCCGATACTATTGTATTGTGACAACAATGGGGCTATTGTTCAAGCCAAAGAACCAAGGTCTCATCAGAGGTCCAAGCACGTACTCAAAATATCACCTGATCAGGGAGATAATTGAAAGAGGTGATGCGAAGATAGAGAGAGCGCTCGCAGATCAAAACATCGTTGATCTTTTGACTAAATCACTTCCTCAAATGAAATTACTCAACTATGGGGCAAGGTCTTAGGGTAGTGCTCTAAATGTAATCACCTTTAGCACTTTTATATAAACTTTATTTTGATTAATAAAGCGAAAGGCAATTTTCATTAATTTGATGTTCTTTTATATATGAATTGATGTCAATCTTAAATCGAATTAATAAAGTCCATAATACAAAACATAGCATCAAGGAAATTATAATGAGATCATGATAATGAGATTCCTATCATGTACAATTATGTTAATATCTAAATAATCCCTAGTCGTAGGATTAATAAGACAGGACATTATTAATCCAAATAGACTAGCACATGTTATACTCCTTGATTTGATTAAGCAGTAGATCTCACAAACTGTAAGCATGAGATGTTTAGAGTTAACATGTGGATGCTTACTAAGAGTAGCAAGTACATCGGATAACCTACTATGAGATTATCATATGGATGATCTATCAAATGTCAATGATTAATCTCATCATAGCAATGGTTCAAATATCCTTAGACTTGAGGTACTCAAGGATATCTTAGATAATAATCCTGTGCTTTTACATAATTCCTTGTTATCTCAAGACAAGGTCGCTCTTAGGGTGATGACTGGGTAATTAGGTAGCCAATAAATGATTCACCACTCCTGACAGAAAGAGATTATACCCACAACCTTTTGTCGGGTTCATTACTCAGAAATCTCTGGCCAGAACAGTTTTGTGTCATGAAGAGTCTTCAATGACACACAGAGTAATGAGATCCCAAGACAAGAATCAACATCACTTAGACTAGATGTGACGTAGTCAATCTAGTGAGAGTTAACACATAGCCCATATTCCGAGCCAAGTTGGGTATAGTATGGTGAAAGGAAAAATTGCATGGTAATTGAATATGGAAAGGTTCGTAAGTCAGAGAATTAACTATCGAAGAATTCATGTATTAATCCACTTATATTCCAGTAAATTAACATCATGAAACCTTTGATGATTTGCTTGAATTAAGAGTTAATTTAAGTGGCATGAAACCATCAATGATGTGATCAAATTAAGAGTTAATTCAGGTGCCCAAAATAATCGAGAACTTAAGGGTCATACGTATAAAAGATCGAATGAAAAACAAAGTATGTATGACTGCTTTTAAGTAGGCCACGATCGTGACCAAAGGTGAGACTATCAATTAAATAGGTCATGATCATGGCCTAACTGAAGGCTCAACAGATGTACATATGGGGTAGTTCTTACACACTCAAGTAAGAGGATAAGGGATCTAGAAGAGTTATAGAGGGAGAGAAGTGGACTTGAGTCTTGATCATGTAATTTATGCAATTGTTGCATAAACCTAATTGCATGCGAGATATTCTTGATCTATCTCTCCATTTGAACATCTACTTGAACTTATCAAGTTTGGTGTTCTAATCACCTTTACACACTTCTTCTTTTTCCTCTTTGTGTATTCTTAGATGATCAAGGAAGAGTTTGGTGTTCGCTACAACTCAAACAAGGAAAATAATCAAGAAAGGAGGAGAAGAAAAGGTACAAGTGTTTAAATTCATGTTCTTATGCTATGTCTATGCATACATGTGTTTCTAAATTTTCGGAGTTGTTATGTGATCGGAATTTAGATTTCGACACTTCTGCTACATTGTCATACATATGATGCATGACTTCATGACATCCCAACAAAGGGAGACTATTGTGCTTGGCGATTGGAGTGGCGAAGGGGCAGCATATACGTTGGTGACTAGTGAGAGAGAGAGAGAGAGAGAATAGAGAGAGAATCAACAATAGTGAGTGACGGTGAGAGACGAAAAGAGAGGTGAGGAGGAAGAAACAAACGTAAAGCAAAACGATGTCATTTTGCTTAATGAGAAAGAGTAGTTTAAAATGACCTCATTTTGTTTCAGAAGCAAAACGTCGCTTTAAACAGTAAACAATTAAACAAATGACGACGTTGTTTTGTTCAACCCAAGCTTAACTTGGGGCTCGACATTTAAGGAGGCAACGGGCTAGAGGCTCAGTCAATTTGAGCTTTGTCTGTTGATCTGGCCCGACCCGTTTTGCCATTCCTAATTAAAGGGTTGATCTTTGGGTGTTGTAGAGAATGCACGTTGTGTCTTTATAAATTCCTCAATGGAAGAAAAAGTTAAGACTAAAGTTCCAAAGGATAAAAGTATATGGGGCAATGAAGATAGGAGATTCATTACATTAAATATAAGATCATACATTAAATATAGTGATTTCAATAAAGTATATATATGAGACAGTTCAAGCATGTAACATACACTTGAAATCATAGATCATGACATCACTCAAGTGAAAACAAGCAAAAAACGTTTGTACATCAATATTAATTATTTCTTATGTAACATAATGAATGATCTTTTAACATATATGCCAAGAGAGTGGAGATAGATTGGGTAATTTCGCCACATCAATATATATTAATGATCTCTTTTTTCCTTACCCTATTTTATTATTAATTTATTATACCCATGC
>JAOQML010071620.1:0-23936 GCA_027568935.1 Erythroxylum urbanii
ACAGTTTCAAATGCACAGCCATGACATTCTCATATTTTTTATTTGTTTGTTTATTTGTTTTTACTCCCACCAAGAATTTAATTCTTTTTATCTTGATATTAGTTTTATATGTATATATACTTTCACTTTTAAAAATGTCCCCCAATTTTAGTGTTTTGTCTTTAAGAAATAAGAACTGAGACCCGGGGCTAACAGATTAAGTCAAGTTTCACTAAAAGCAACAACAAACAACTAAATTGAAAGACAAAACAAAATGATATGGGTTGCCTCCCATTTAGCGCTTCTTTAATGTCCTTTAGTTAGATACCTCAAATATTCATTCTTGAAGTGGAATGCTCAAACTGATGGCGTCTATAGTTCTTTTCAATTGCTCCTTCCAAATATGGTTTCATTCGATATCCATTCACCTTAAATGTTTCTTTTGTTCGTGGGTTTTCCAATTCCACTGCTCCATAGGGAAAGACATTGATTACTTCAAATGGCCCATTTCTCCTTAATTTCAACTTACCTAGAAACAAACATAATCGAGAATTATATAACATAACTTTCATTCCAGGTATGAGGAACTTATTTAGAAGACTCTTATCATGAAGGCATTATGTTCTTTCCTTGTAAATTTTGGAATTCTCATAAGCCTCACTCCAGAGTTCATCCAATTCTGAAATTTAAAGCAAATGCGCCTGCCCTCCATCATCTAGATTTAGGTTCACCATCTTAATTGTCCATAATGCCTTATGTTCAACCTCGACTGGTAAATGGCAGGCCTTCCCAAAAACCAATAAGGTCTCATTCCTAAGATAGTTTTGTAGTCGTGCGATATGCCCATAATGTATCATTTAACGTTGTTCACTAATCCTTCCATGATGGGCATACAGTCTTCTCTAAAATTCCCTTAATCTATTTGTTACTTGTTTCCACTTGTCCAGAAGTTTGTGGATGATATGGAGTTGCCACCTTGTAAGTTATGACATATTTCTTCATGAGCTTCTCAAAAAGCTTATTGCAGAAATGCCTTCCTCCATCGCTTATGATTGTGCGAGAAATCCCGAACCTACTAAAGATATTTTCCTTCACAAAGTTAATAACAAATTTAGCATCATTAGTTCAGGTGGGTATTGCTTCTACCCATTTAGACAAGTAATCAACAACAACAAGTATATATTCAAATCCACAAAATCAATACCCCAAACATCTAATAATTCAACAATTAATTGGTTAGTTAGGGCATTTCATTTCTTCTACTTATATTTCTAATTTGTTGGCATTTATCACATTTCAAGCAAAAGAAATGAGCACCCTTAAATAAGGTAGGCCAATATAATCCACCTTGAAGAATTTTAAAAGTAGTTTTACTCCCTCCAAAATGACCTCCAAAGTGGAGTTCATGACAAAAGGTCAAGAAACTTACCTGCTTATCCTCTAAAATGCACCTCTGAATAATTTCATCCTTACAGATTGGATAGAGTTATGGATCATCCCAAAACTAGTATCTGCTTAAATGAAGGAATCTATTCCTTTCTTGAGAAGTCAAGTTAAGTCTCAAAATGCCACATGTAAGATACTTCATATAGTCAGCATACCAAGGCACTTTACTCACAACAAATAACTGCTCATCAGGAAAGTTCTCAGCAATTGCATAATTCTTTTACTACTCAAAAGTTTCCAAGTTAGTAGCTATTCTAGACAAATGATCTATGACAACATTATCACTCCCTCTTTTATCTTTTATTTCCACAACAAACTCTTGTTAATCGTGGTTTTGCATACGTTTTGGTCAAAAGATATTTAAAAGTTGTATGATCATAATGAATTATGATCTTTGACCCTAACAAATAAGGTTTAAGTTTTTCCAATGCAAAAATCACAGCCAACAATTCTTTCTCAGTGGTTGTGTAATTTAATTGTGCATCACTCAAAGTTAAGCTAGCATAATAAATCACTCAAAGTTAAGCTAGCATAATAAACAACTCCTACAGAAAAATTAGAAGCATCATATATAAGTTCAAAAGGTAATGACATATTAGGAGACACAATAATCGGTGCACAGATCAATTTTTCTTTAAGAACATTAAAGGCATTAAGGCATTCCTCATTAAAATCAAAATGGACATCTTTTACTAATAGTTGGCATAAAAGATGACTTATCTTAGAAAAATCTTTGATAAACCTCCTATAAAATCCAGCATGTCCTAGAAAACTTTTAATACCCTTAATAGAAGTAGATAGCGAAAGCTTTTTTATAATTTCAGTTTTAGCCTTATCAACCTCGATTCCCCTTTTTGATACAACATGACCTATGATTGTTCTTTGTTTCACCATAAAATAAATATTTTCCCAACTTAGTCAAGTTGCATTCAATACTTATTTCAAGCACATGAGTCAGCTTATTTAGGCAATCACCAAAAAAGGTACCAAAGATTGAGAAATCATCCATAAATACCTCAATAAAGTCCTCGGTCATGTATGAGAAAATGGAAAACATGCACCTTTGAAATGTTACAGGCATATTACACAGCTCGAATGACATCCTCCTAAAGGTGAATGTCCCAAATGGACAAGTGAATTTCATCTTTGTTTGGTCAGGAGCAATCACTATCTAGTAATAAGCTAAAAGACCAGCAAGAAAAAAATAACACTCATGTCCAGAAAATTTATCCAACATTTGATCAATAAAAGGGAGAGGAAAATGGTCCTTTTTGGTCGCCACATTCAGTTTCCTATAATCAATACACATTCTCCATCCAGTGGTGGTCCTAGTAGGTACTAACTCATTCTTATCATTTTTAACAACAGTAATGCTAGATTTTTTTAGAACCATATGCATAACCATATGCATTGGGCTCACCTACTCACTATCCACAATTGGATAAATCACTCCCCCATTAAGCAATTTCAAAACTTCCTTCTTAAATACCTCCTACATGTTAGGATTGAGTCTTCTTTGGGTCTCTCTGACTGGTTTAGCCCCATCTTTTAGGATAATCCTATGCATTCACACAGAGGTCCTAATCCCCTTAATGTCACTCAAACTCCATCCCGTGGCCTTTTTTCAATCTTTTCATCTTACTCAGAGTTCTTTCTTCTTGATTAACATCCAAAGTAGATGCAAGAGTGGTCGGATATGTTTCCTCTTCACCTAGAAACACATTTCAAATTTTTAGGTAACTTTTTCAGCTCTACTTTTGGTGGGGTTGCATTATCCTCTGCATTGGAGGTTGTCTCTAAGAATTTGCCAAACTCTTCTCCTACAACATTGTCTAACAACTAACAATACTCGTCAAACTCTTCAACCAAGTCTAACTCCCTTATTTCTTCCTCCTACAAGGAAAAATCAAAATTGACAACATTAATCTGATCAACAAGAGAACACGCCTCCTAAACAGCAATAGTGGGGATAGGTTTAACATTAAAGATCGAGAAAACTATTGTTTCTCCTAAGGCAGACATAGTCAATTTCCCAATTTTCACATTGATCAAAGTGTTGTTGGTGGCCATAAAAGGTCTTCCAAGAAGTATGTCATGCTCCTTCTCTTGTTCTTTTATTTTCCCTATATCTAAAACCGCAAAGCCAATGGGTACAATCAATCCTCTAACCTTCACCGACACATCTTTCATTATTCCTTTCGGATAATGGATTGACCTATCAGTTAATTGCAAGCACATGTTAGTAAGTCTTAATTGTCCTATATCTAATTTCACACAAATAGAATGAGGCATTAGGTTTATACTTACTCCTAGGTCAAGCATACCCTTAACCTTCTCATCATTACCCATTGATACCTTCATGATGAAACTCCTCGGATCTTTCAATTTGGGGGGTAACTGCTGTTGAAGGACTGCACTTGCTACTTCATAAACTATCACCTTTTTATGTGGTGCAAGCTTTCGTTTTTTGGTGCTAAGTTCCTTGAAGAACTTCATATAAGTTGGAATGTTCCTAATCACATCTAACATTGGTAGATTAATATTAACTTTAGAAAGCATGCTATAGAGATTATAAAATTGCTCATCTTGTTTTGAGTCTTTAAGGCATCTTGGATATGGAACTGGCAGTCTATAAGGATCGGTTTCCCTATGCAGTCTTGGTCCTTCATCACCCTTGGTTGCATGCTCGAGTTTTTCACCTCCTTAAATGTGACTTGAAGAGTCTCTCCCATTGCTCTCCTCGTTTTGCCCATATTTTCCTTTAACAAGGTTCCCCTCTTCTTGATTTCCTACATAAAACATATTAGAAGGAATTTGAACATGATTATCAATCACCTTACTACTTCTTAGAATTGTAACAACCTTGGCTTTCTTGGGATGACTTGGCAGCTTTCCTTGTTGGTTGCCTTGCAATTGAGTAGCAAGTTGCCCCACTTGAGTCTCAACCCTCTTTACAGAAACTTCCAATGAATCAAATCTCTTATTGTTCATGTCTTGATTCTGAGCCGTCGCTTGAATGAACGTATTCAGGCTTTCCTCCAAAGAAGGTTTTCTCAGTATGTTCTAACTTGAAGATTGCCCTTGTAACTAATTCTACATTTGAAAATTCTGATATATTGGTTGGGGCTGCACGGATGGGTTGCTGGACTTCCAAGAGAAATTGGGGTGGTTACTCCAACTAGGGTTGTAGGTGTTTGAATATGGGTCATTCCGTAGCCTCAGTTGAAAACCATTATATGAATTTGCTTGTTCTTCCTTATCTCAAAAAGATTCAAAAGAATACAAACAAACATTAACCTCATGACCAAAAGTTCCACATATACCATATACCTCATGACTCGAAGCATCTTGAGATTGTCTCATGTTTATCATTTTCATATGTTTTGTGAGCTCTATCAATTGCATAGCCATTTCTTGATAAGCTCACTTCATAAACTCCAGCTCTTCTCCCTCTCAAACTTTTTTGTTGAGAATTGGCCCCTAACATTTTTAAGATCTCATATGTTTCTTCTGTAGTCTTCTCTCCCATAGCTCCTCCTACTACGTTGTCCACTGTATACTAGCATTGTTGTGTCAATCCATCATAAAAGAATTGGTTATGCATGTGGAGTGGAAAATGATGGTATGGACACTGAGTGAGTAGGAGTTTCAAGCATTCCCACACCTTATGGAATGGCTCTCCCTCCATCTGAGTGAAGGTAGCTATCCTTGTCTACAACTCAGAAGTCTTATGATGGGAATAGAACTTTCCCATGAACTTGTTATACACCTCTTCCCACATAGTCAATGAACTAAGTGGAAGGGTCATTGGCCATGCCTTGGGCCGATCCTTCAATGTGTATGGGAAGCACCTCATCCTAAGTTGATCTTCATTTAGTTCATCCAACGGGAACATTTGGAGAGTGGTATAGAATTCCAGAATGAAGTTTAAAGGGTCTTCATTGGGAGCCCCATAGAAAGATGGCAACATATTGTAGTGGATACTTTTCAACTCATAGTTTCTGACTGCCTGTCCCAAACAAATGCCTGAAGTAGTAGTACCAATTACCAATCTGGCATACTCCTTTATTATTAGTTGCCTTTCACCCATCTCTTGATCTTCTATTTGAATCCCTCGAGATTGTCTTCAAAGTCCCTTGGAAGTTCTCTTATTCGATGTAAGTTGTCAATAAAGGGAGCAAGTTCATCTTTCTAAGACCTCCTTCCTCCCATAAACCAAATAAAAGCAACAGTGAATTAATAAGAAAGTTACTAAAACAACTCAATGAAATAACACGATAAAATTTTATGCATAAATAGACAAAAAAATGGTGAAACAATAAAAATCACTTTAGCAAATAAAAGCAATCAAAATTTATTCAAGTTCAAAACACTAAACACCTCCCTAACAATGACGCCAAAAACTTGTTATGCCCAAAAAGTTCTAAAAAGACCTAGGTTATCCTACTCATAAGTATACGAGATTGTTATAGATAATAACACACGGTCGTATCCCAAGGAGGTGAAATTGATCAACTTAAATTAAGTTTGAATTAAGAATAAAAATAAAAACAATGCATTCCTAAACATTTTATCCCGATTGTTGAGTGGAAGATTTTAAGGATAATTGCAAAATTATATTGAAAAGTAGACAGAATCAATTGGGAGCAAAGACAAATAGATTAATTGAAGTGGAAAAACTCTTGAGAATTAATTTCACTAATTTAATCTCCTATATATGATTAAGGGAAAATGGTTGGATTTTTGTCTTACTAAAATTATTAGTTAGGTTCTAAATCCATTCGAATAATGAACTAGTCTAACTTTCGTATTCAATAAGTTATTATCTGAATTAATAATGAAAACCTGACTACCAATTACCACTTCAGTTAATATATTTCTAGTTCTTAACCTAAGTGTCTATGGTTTCTCAATCTGTACTAAACTTCATCTCTCGAATCTTCATTTAACACCAAAATGATGCAAATTTTGGCCATTCTATTACATCCATTCAGTTCAGAAATCACAACAATAAATAAGACAATAGATCCATAACCTGCATATTCAACTAAATAGCTTCATTAATTCTAAAAAAAGAGATCAACCCATCACGAGTATCGCCACATTCATCATGATTAAACAGTTTAATCGTATGTTACTACCAACAAAAATATTAAAATAATAATAAAACAGTGAATAACGAATGGATTATCAAAAGAAATAAGTAACAATTGGCTAAACTAATAAGAGTGTAAGTCAGTTAATAACATATAGTAAAATGAAAGAAACAAAACAACAAATGAGGTATAAAATAGGCAAACAAATCATCAGATAAAGAGTTATGGAGATCTCCGGTCCCTCTCAAGCTTCCAGCTTTGGCTCTCACCTTTTGCTTTAGCTTCTTACCCAAACAAATGTTCATTCAAGTTAAATGGGATTTAACTCTAGTTCTCACTTTCAGCCTCTCCCAAACTTTCACCTCTTTGCTATTTTGCTTTTCTTCCCGACTCACTCTGTTTCCTTTCTTTGTTTATCTTCTTTTTCACACTCTATTTCCTTTCTCAATTTATCTTCTTTTTCTCTCTCTCTCTGTGCCTCCCATGTCTATAGTGTCTCTGTGTGAGTGAATCAATAAAACAGTGAATGAAAGATGATTCTTTTCAATCGCCACCCTCTTTTGCCTTTTTAGACTCTCTTTTTTCTAGGGTTTCGTGCTTGAATGTCCTCAACTGCCACGTCTTAAATTTGCGAATAAAAATTAAAACATTTTATGGTATGTCACGGGTGTGACTTACATGTCACACCCGTGCTTGTAAGTAAATTCACGGGTGACTTACATGTCACACCCATGCTTGTAAGTCACGAGTGTGACTTACATGTCACTCCCTTGCATTGTTAAATAACATGCATGGTTATGGCTTAAATGTCACAACCGTGACATGTTCAAGACAATTGTTAGGTGTGTATTAATGCAAAACCATGGACACGGCTAGTGAAACATGGCTGGATGAGAAGAAACGTTAAGCATGCATAATGATGAAAAGAGTTGTGGAGTAAGCAGCTGGAAAAATGAGAGAATGATAGCTGGTGTTTTGTGCAATTAACGTGAATGATTAAACATATGTATTAATGTAAATTTCTTGGAGTATGATCATAAGTGCATGGCTATGAGAATGGAATTAATATGAAGATTGCATGGTGAGATGAGAATGTTGCAGCTGGAAAATTGAAAATGTATGCGTGTGTGGAATGAACACATGTGTGTGTTTGGAATTAACGTGTGTGTATGGAATTAACGTGTGTGTGCGTGAATTTAAACTATGTGTGTGTATAGGATTAACGTGTGTGTGTGTGTGTGTGTGTATGTGTGTGGAATTAACGTGTGTTCATAGAATTAACGTGTGTGTGTGCATTTAAACTCTATGTGTGTGTATCGAATTAACGTGTTGTCTTCATGGAATTAACTGGAATTAATGTCTATGACATGTAATTAACGCGTCACACCCATTTTCATGCAAAATTCTTCTAATCTCCATGCAACATTCACAAGATAACCAAATTAAAATTCATGTAATATTCACACCATTTTCACTCGATTCATTTCACAGTAGGATCAAAACATAAAGATTTTATAACTAAAATCAAGATATGAAGGTAACTAAGAGCAATAGAAACTAGACGCAACACCAAGCCTAACGGTTTCTTTATTGATTGGTCCACCCATTTAATAAGTATAAAAGTTGGCGTCACATCTTTTAGCCCCAGTTTCCTAAAAATTGAAAAAGGCATAAGGTTTATACTTGCGCCTAAGTCACATAAACATTTTGAAATTTCTAAATTACCAACTACACAGGATATTGTAAAACTTATTGGATCTTTCAAATTTTAGGGCATATGGTTGGTAATTAAGGAGCTACAGGTTTCTGTCATGGCTATTGTTTGGTCATCTTCCCAAGTTTGCTTGTCAGATAATATGACTTTAAGGAACTTTGCATACTTAGGCCTGCATTTCAACACTTCCTCAAAAGACAAGTAAAATTTCCATTTCTTTAGCTTTTTCAAGAACTTTGGTAATGGTGCATCCAATTCATTCTTCTGAAGTCTTTGTAGGAATGGTATTTTTGGTGAGTAAGGTATAGGAGGAGTATAGGGAGGGTCCTCATTCTTTTCTTCATCCTTTTTTCTTATTATCTTAGTCTTCTACAAAGCAGGTTTCAGTTTGTCTTTCCACTGCTTCTTTTAGCTCTTTCCCATTCCTAAGTGTGATAGCCTTACAGTGCTCTCTTGGATTTACTTCTATATTGCTCAAACAGGTTTTCCACACTTTCCTTATATAATTCCTTAGAAAACTGGCCCATTTGAACCTTTAGGTTAGGAATAGAAGAGGCATGATCTTCCATTACTTCTTATTACATTCCTTCTAGTCTCTTCTGGGCCTCTTCCATGTTCATGAGCTTGTCCATGATCTTTTCAAATTTAGAATCCCATGAATTGGACTTATCTTACTGAAATCTTAATACGTCTTGATGTCCCATATGAGTCCTCACATTGTTAGGCGGACAAAATTTTGGATGGCTCTGCCACCCCTAATTGTACGTGTTTAAATAAGGATGATAACTTCCCCAACCAAATTGTTCTCCATTAAAGTTGAATTGCTCCACGCTGTTGTTTTCCACTAGGAAGCAATCAATTGTGATATCGCTCTCTTGTCTGCATAACTCGCATTTGTGCTGAATTGCTTTAAATGCAGAGGAAGAGATGTCTTTTAGGTTGTTCAGTTGATTGGTTACGTTGTCGATCTCAACATGCAATGTTGTCACTGAATCTGCAGTAATCATTCCTTTTGGATCCCAGAAGGTTGACTGCTTTCTATTACGTTTCGCAATTCAAAGACAACTATAGTATGTCATCTCTTCTAATAGATCGTGTGTTGCTTCAACTGTTTTCTTCATTATTGATCCTCCAGCAGCTATATCTATGATGCTCCTCGAAGGTGGAGTAACTCCATTGTAGAAGGTTTGTAGTAGAAATTCGTTAGATAGGTTATGATGAAGATAGCTCCTTTGCAACTCCATATATCTTTCCCAAGCTTCGTATAAAGACTCCCCATCGTTTTGCTAGAAATTGATAATTTCCTTTATCAGTCTTGTTATCTTCTTTAGAGGGAAGTACTTATCTAGAAAAGCTTGAACCAACTGCATCTAAGTCATGACGTTGGCTGGGTTGAGAGAATTGAACCACGCTTGGCTTTATCCTTACATGTAAAGGGAAAGACGTCATCCTATCAACATCTTCCGACATCCAATATGTCATAAGGTGTCACAAATCTCTAATAAATTAGCCAAATGAGCATCGGGATCCTCATTGGCTAATCCATATAATTACACTTTGGTTTGCAGTATGTTCAATAATGTTGGTTTGATCTCAAACATAATTGCTTGCAATGGTGGTCATGTATTTCCTTGATGATAGGCATTGAACTCTGGTCTCATGAAGCCTATAAGGGTACTTTGATTTATTTCCTCTATCTTCTTTTTTCTTTCACTTCTTGGTGTCTAACTCTTCAGATGCTCATTCTTACATTGTGATGTCTTGATTGATGTGTCTTCTACTTTACATCCAAACTCCTTTTTTTTAATTTCTTATGATTAGGTACCATTATCACAAGAAAGGGTAACAATTTCTTAGATCAAATAAATTCAAAATGTCCAAAACTATTTCCCAACAATGGCGCCAAAAACTTGTTGAGCAAGTTTTACTTCTAATAAAACCCTCAATATCTGCAACTATACGGATTGTAAACTTGTAGTATTAAAGGGGTCGATCCCATGAGAAAATGGTTAGAACTAAGTAAACCTAACTTTATCTAAGGTATCGGGATATGAATTTAATAAAATATCATAATGTTAAAACAATTAAATGAAACTAACCAATCAAATAACAAATGAGCTACCATAAATATGTGAGGAATATCAAGGATGAAGCTTATGATTCATTTTATCGTTATTTTGCTACGTAACCGCTATTAATTCAATTATATGTTGATTTTAGATCTTCTAAAGGATTGACTATTCTTTCTTAAGACCTAATTAATTAACCCAAATTTATTACAAAATTCTAGATTTTGCAACTTCTCGATTCACAAAATCTACCTAACATTTTCATCTAATTCTTAAGTGATCTATCGAATAATCGAGTTTTCACATAAGATCTCTCTTTGTATGATTACCAATTTGACATTAGCGAGACTTATTAGGTCACTAACTCTCGTTATCGATCTTAGTCAAATTACTTTCAACTCACTCTCTCGATTTATTATCGAAGTATTAGCATACCCAAACATCACAACACTGGGAAATTGAATTGAAATCAACAACAATCAGTCACAAAACAACTCAAGAACAAATCCAAATCTAATAATTAGAGCATCCTAAAATGTGAATAACATATTCAAATCCAAGTCACACATCAAGTTTAATGAAATAAACAAAGGAAAGAAAGAAAGAACTTGATTTGTACTCAAACTTGAAATCTGGAATTTCTGGATTGCTCTTCTTGCTTCTCCTTCTTACTCTCTCACTTTGGAAGATGATGGCTACCCTTTTTGAATGTTTTATGTTATTAAATAGTTCTTGAGGCTTCTATAATTGTTTCTAGGGTTTACCCACTTAATTTAGTTCCAAAAGTAGCCCCAAAATGTTAAAATTACAAAAAGAGTGCTGGAAAACCTGAAATTACAAAAAGCACGCTGGAAATACTGAAATTTGCTGGAATTGTTGTCTGTTCTCTCTTTCATGATCGTGGCAAGACAAGTCATGATCGTGACCTGCTTCCACACTTCCAATTGATGTGTGCTTAATTGATTTATTAATTGATGGTAGTATGTCGTAACACTAGTCAAAATAAACTACGCCTACTACTATAGCAGTGGTGAGTCTAGGTCGATCCTACAAAGAATGCGATTAAAGCTTTAGAAATGAAATTAAATGGTGTTTAAGTTATGGGGGGTGGTTGGTTTATCAAACAAGAAAATAAAATGAAGTTAAACTAATAAAAGCAAATTAAAGAAAACTTTGTAAAAATGATGAAAAGTAATGAATTCATTTAGGACCGGTTCTTTGGTTTAATCTCGACCTAAACCTTAATTAAACATATTTCCTTGATTTGTTGTTCTTTCACCTCTCTTTGAACTATTTGTCATAGTTTAATAACAACCTCTGTTAATCTCAGTTTTTCCTTAGGTATGAAGTTAATTAAAAAGAGCTCATTAATTAGCCCTAACAATCGGATAACTTAGGAGATGCTTGCTAAGTTTAATCAGACAGTCACCTTATGAGTGAAAAAAAGAAACCAATCTAAGCAAAAATCACACAAGCTCGGATTAAGCCTAGGTTATGTTATCCCTAATGATTACAAACCATTAGTCACTACAAATGAATCGAAAAAATAATGATTACGTATTGTATTCGATTTTAGCAATGGGTTCTTACATAAAAATAATCAAATAGAGCATTCAATCATTTTTACACAAGACCCAACCATTAAACATAGGATAACATAATTAATCCATAAGAGAAAGAACAACAAATAATGAAAGAAATGCTTAACCGGGTTGTTGGCATCGATTGCACCTCCGAACCAGCATTAGGACGTCTACCCCTCTATGGGTCTCTCACGGTTGAGATCTTGTAGCCCTCTTCATGCTCTCTTGAGGCTCCAAAAGCTCTCCCAGTAGAAAACACTCAAAATATTTCGTAAACCTCTCTACCATCACATGTTTTATTTATATTGAAAAATAGGGTTTCAAACAACATATGTGTGAAAGTCCCTTGACATGTTGAATCATGGGCATGAATTTAAGTCACGCCTATGAAAGTTGAGTCACGACCATGATATGTTATGTCATGGTCATGCATCATTAGTCATGCCCATGACACTTTGTGTCATGGCCGTGACTTGCATTCTCATGACTTCACTTGATTTTCTACAATGTATACTCTTCATCTGCATGCATTTTCGTGTCTCCTCTTGCTCTAATCCTTCTTCTTTTTCCATGGACACAAGTGAATTTGAATCTCAAAAAGACAGCTCAAAGATTGTGCTTTCGACTCACTTTAGCTCTTTTGCTTCCGAATTGTACCTAAGACTAAATATGAACTCAAGTGAATGTTTTAAGCATTTTCATATCATTAGTCACTAAATGTTGTGGAATAAATGTATATTCAATTAAGCACATATTAATAATTATTTCATAATACTTAGCGATTAATGACATAAAATTGCTTAAGATACTCACTTTGACTCATATGTGATTTTAGGTAAGTAAAGAAATTAAAGTGAGTCGAAAGCATGATATTTAGGTCTTTTTTTTGAAGACTAATACTTGCTTATCAATAGTTTGCTTCAATTTTGTGTTCTAAATTGATTAAATTCAAAATCCCCTTTTTATATTTTCCTTGCATCAATTAATTCCACTACAAAAATTAACCAAACATTTCCTGCGGATTCAATCCCAACTCACCATAACTACAAATTTTAGTGTGCAAAGTCAGGTAAATTTTGTAGTGCACTCACCAATTCTTCTTTTTTCTTTAATTTCATACTTCCATATACTCAAACATATATCACACACCACCTGAAAAATAAAGTTAAGATCCAATTCATGCTCAAAACCACACAAATACTTAGAATATAAACAAACACTAATAATAACATAATTATAAGCTTCTATACATGATAATCATCTAAGAAATACTCAAAAACAAATCTATCAAACATAGTATAATTTACACCTATCATTGGCTAATGTATGTTATAAGACAAAGAATGCCTATTTCATTTCCATGTTAATGCATGTGATAAAAATGTGGTCTTGAATAGAAAATCAAAGCAAAGTCAGGATGTACATGTCATGAAGATCACACATAAACAAAACACAATGAGACTGATAAGGATGTGTCAGTCTAAAAAGGCTAAAAATCTCACTAGCTTGTGTCCACTACTAGTCACTATTCTTCTAAAGTTAATACATATTGACCAATCACAAGAGTAAAAGTACATACTCAAGTTGCCATAGGTTTTTTCTAGTTAATTCACTCTTTAATTATAACTATATAGTCCTAGAAACAATAGAAAAAGAGAAAAAAAATGTTTGTTTGTTTGATTGTTTGTTTCTCTCTCTTTTTGGTTGAAAACTTAAAAACAAGTACGAAACAAACAAATTTGAAAAAACATATGCATATAAGAAAGAAATATGAAAATGTAAATGAAAAGAAATGAACTTTCCTTGGATTGCCTCCTAAGAAGTGCATTTGTTTATTGTCGTTGGTTTAACTCTCTGTTTTCTTAATCATGTGACAAAGTTATGATCTTCAAGTGTTACATGCGCTTCCTCCACTTAAGGTTGTTTAGGATAGGGCATAAGTTGATGACCTTTCATTTTCAGCATATTCCCCATCTTTAGAATCTCAATCTCTACTAAGTCCCTACACTATTAGAATACCTCGAATGTCTCTTCACCCTTTTTCTCCTCATTTAATTTCTCAAATCTACTACTTAAAGGTGAAGGGTTAGTATTGAAAACAATTAAGGACTCAATATTTACCTTTGAGCTAAATAATACGTCCTTTTCTGCTTCAAGCTCCATCTCCACTTCTTCTTCTCAGGTGATTCCTTAAGTAGTCTTCTTAGGATTCTGAAGCTACTTTCCACTTTATAAGGTCTCTCCACTAACATCCCTTAAGTTCACCTTAGGTTGAGATGGTTGCATCTCTTCGCTTTGTGATTCTATGCGGTTGATAGCTTTCGTCATCTGACCCATCTAGCTTACCAAGTTCTGGATTCTGGACTTTTTATCTGGCTGGAATTGTAGCATATCCTACTAAAACTGCTTTACACTGTTGAACTTGAATATTGTTAGCAGTCATAACATAAAGTAATTCTTCTAGAGATAGACCTAATTCATAACAAGAAGTTTCTGGTCTACACAGGAATTGTTGTATATCCTATAAACTATCGAGGAAGTAATTTTGCTAGTTATCTCATCCACAACTAAAGTTCGTATGATCACTCCAAACTTGGTTATAGGATTAAGAATATGAGTTATAGGAAAAATTTTCCATCAAGAGCATTAATAACATCCAACATTGATATACTCCCTTCCATGTGTTCTTTCTCTATATAAAAACACAAAAAAAAGATAAAGAAATAAATGTAGAAATAAATTAGAAAAAAATATACAAAATACCAATTAAAATCAAAAACAAAAACTAAAGCACCACACTTTATAACAACGATGCCAAAATTAGTAGTGCGTCATAACATTATACAAAATAACTAAACCTAAAACTATAACAAGTGATGTGTCTAGGTCGATTCTACGGAGAGTGTGTGTAAAGCTTTTGAAATGAAAAGAATTGGTGTTTGGGGGAGGGGGGTTTGGTTTGACTTCAAATAAGAAAATAAAATGAAACTAAACTAACAAAAGCAAATTAAATCAAACAACATAAAAATGACAAAAGTGGTGAATAAGTTTAAGACCTGATCATCGGATCAATCTCTTACACACAATTAAAATATTTCATTGAATTATTAATCTCATACCTCTCTTAACAACTATTAATCGTAGGTTAACAGTTAACAATAAGTTCTGTTAACCCCGATTTTCCCTTAGGTCGTGTTCAATTAAAACAAGCTCTTTAACCGAACCTAGCTATCGTACAACCTAGAATAAGCTCTCTAAGGTTATGTTGCCCCTAATGATTCGCCACTATTAATAGCTACTAACGAATCTCAACATAATGATTATAAACTATATTGAAGATTCTAGCAACGGGTTCATAATAAAACAATCCAATGAACGCATTAGGATCATTCTTACGCAAAACCCATATCTATAAGTATAGAATAACATAATCAACCCCTATAAAGAGAAAGAACAACAAACACAATGTAATATGCTTAACCGTGTTCTTCAGCATTGATCACGTCCGAACAGGTTTCGGGAAGCTTAGCCCTCCATACACTGACAATTATGAAACATACAAATAAGAAGATAACATGAAAATCTCTCCAACCACTCAGATAAAAGAGAATCGACTATCGGTAAAGATAAAATATATTTTCTAAAAAAGTTGATATGATGTAATTTTTGTTAAGTTTTGAATCTAAACTTTAAGTTGCTAGTATAAATAAGACCCCTAGAGCATTGTAATGGGAGGCAACAAGCAATCTCTATGTATCTCATCTTTGTAATCTCTTTTACTATGAAATAAAAAACTATCCTTTCAGCAAATGTATTTCAAACTTTCCATTTTAAAACCTTATTCTTCTCCTAAAGTCTTTAGTATACACCTTAAGGTAGGAAGCGAAATAAGATTATGTTGGACTCTATTGAAGGAGTGTCAGGGGTAGTTTACCTAACTCTATGATTGGAGTTTAACGTCTCGTTAAAAGACTCGACGAAAAGTTGGTAAATTACGGTAAAAAAACTACAAATACAAAAAGTTATTAATAATATAACAAAAAGTGATAAATTAAAGGATAAACATTTGCTTCAAATCTCTTTAGCTTAGATATGATAAAATCTTTTATTTCTTCTTGTGATCAAGGTATTTGTGTTTGATTTGATTGATATTTATGTTTATGTCTATGTTTTGTCTTTAAATAGTATCAGAAGCATGACAATTTAGTGTACAACTTGTGAAGATATCAATCGGCAAATTTATAGAAAAAGATATTTAATAGCCATCAACAGTAGACACATAAGAGAACTAAAAAATTGTTGCTGTAAACTCGAATTCAACTACTTGTTTCAAATGTATACATTTTCTCAACTCTCAGTAGATTTCTATTTTAATTTCACAAGCCAATATTTATTTTTTAAAATTATAAATAAATTATAAAAATCATCTTATTTATTAGCATTATTAAATGAGAGTGGCAATGAGCTAGCTTGGACCACTCTAAATCCCAAGTCCAATCCAAAATTTTGAGCTTCAACTTAAATCTAACTTAAAATCTGATCAAGCTCAGGCTAAGTTTGATTATATATTTTTTTAATTTTTAAAATAGAAAATAACACTATTTGCTAAAAAAATTTAAGCATTATATCCACCAACCCAATCTTAAGCCTAAATTTTTTTTAAAGGTCCTAATTTAAAACGAACCTAGTCAACTCGTGTCAAAGTGATTGACTTCAAACTAAGTTTAGTTGAATTGGGTAAAAACCATGCAAGCGTAATGTAATAATTAAATAAACAATTGATTATAAACATATAAAACTAATAATTAATATTTATTAATTATTAATGAAATAAATTAACATTACATATTACATATTATTACAATTTTTAATATAAATAATTATATACATATATATAATAAATCAGTAAATTAATTTGTTACACATACCATTTATGTAATTTTCTAATTCTTAATAACTATGATGCAATTTTTCATATTAAAAAAAATCATTTATGTCCCATAATGGTGAGGACAAGAAATTTTTTTCTTAAATGTAAGACCTGGATAATTTCTTAAATTTTTGCTTATGCCAGACATCAGAGTTTTCGAAGTTTATCCATCGAAAATGACAAGACATACGTACTTCTTGCTATTTATTAAAACACATAACAAATTGTACAATAATTTGAAGAGTAATAATTAATACACAAGAAGAAATAGGGGAAAGAGAAAAAGGAAAGAGAAGGAAACAAGGTCGTCAACAGGTTAGAAGGAGTGACAGAAGTTTTGAGAATTCGGTCATTAAATACAGACATACCCTTCCCCGGAATCATAAAGACAGATCATGACCGAATCCGTGATCTTGTTCTTCTAGTCGACAGATCAATTAAACTCACAACGGATCTTGCCCCTTCTTGTTTATCTTCAGTTTTCTTCATACCTGTTGCTAAAAGGTCGGCCATTTAAAAATGTATTTTTGCATGCATAGTGTATTACAAGCAAACCCCATTCGAGTGACTAATAAGTCGACCTACTAGCCACGAATTGCGAGACATATATTTCATAACTTGGAATGTTGCCTCCATGGGCAACCCTCTTCAAATGCCTGCTCCAGTACATCCTCCATTCTCCTGGCCCGTAAAATCTGGTAAAAAGCTACAAATGGTGAGTCGCCACGGAGAAACAAGAATAACGTATTGGATATCATAGCTCCAATATCAACAAAGAGGCATTCCATTATCAGTTACAAAATGCTCGACTTAATGGTAAATTGTCAACTAAAAATTATTCCAATATTTGACTTGAATAAAGAATCTGTTTCCGGAGAATCGACATAAGATAACTTGACATCCAAATAAAGCAGGTCTCAGCTTAAGATCCTACAAGAAAGAGCTGAGACAATTTCCAAAATGAGAGGGGCTACCTCCCCACTGTGTCAGCCTAGTAATGGATTGTCTTATAGTGAATGAAGCACCTAAAAGTTGAAAGACGGGAGATCAGAAATCCATGGAAAGTCTTGAGACATCCTTGAACGGATTTTCAACCACCCAATTGAAGGAAAATCGCCCATCTTTTTAAAGCAAATTTCAGTTTAATCACGTGAGAACTCTGTCTGTGTGTGTGTGTGTGTGTGAGAGAGAGAGAGAGAGAGAGAGAGGGAATGGGGAAACTCTAACCAAGCACCTAAAAACTTGAGAACAAGCTTGAGCATTTATATGCAAAATAAATGCATTTAAACAAAGGAACAAGGCATGCAGTATCACAATTCAGAACTAACCTCGAGACTACTAAGTACAGGTGCTGGTACTTCAACCAAGTCCTTCAAATTTCTCTCAGGAAGAATAACTCTCCTGATACCATAGCGATGAGCCGCCAATATCTGCAAGGAAACCACCCAGTAATCTACAGTTCAGACCTATGCATGCCCTCATGTTTATTCAATTATTGTTATAACTTATTTTGAACAGTATAAGCAATCAATTCAAGGAAATCATTTAGCGAATGTAGAAGCTCTAATTCATAGCTTCATAGCTGAGTGCAGTCCTGCTACATGGGAAGACTAAAACTTTATACTTTTTTTAAATAAATCAAAGACCGCAGGATTGCAGATCAGATACGTATATATGGCAAAAAAGAAGATGTATATTAGATTGGCAACAATAATGACCAAGCTAAATGGGTTGATTTATGACAAATAAATGTCACATTCCAAAAGGACTCAACTTCATCAAGATAATATAGAAAAAAGATTTCAAATCCCAACTCCATTAGCAAAAACCAATGATGATCACTTGTTTTAGGAACTAATTAATAATGCAATGACAGCTGCAAGAAAATAAAGAACACAAATAAAACTTCAAGCATGTGGCATGTCAGGAAAAAAATTAAAAAGAAAAAAGAGATACTTACAAACATGATTCGATCTATTACATTAAACATGCAAAATCACTAGTAAATCTCCTATTTCAAGAGCATCAAATAAGAGATTCCCAATAGCAATTGGCATGAACAGTTAAAAATTGATTATATTGACAAAAAAATTCAGAAGTAATTAGTAAACAAGGCAAGTCCATCCTTTTGTATGTCGAAGAAAGTGAGAGATCAACTATGTGTACCTTCTCCTTTATGCCTCCAACAGGAAGTACAAGTCCTCTCAAAGTCATTTCTCCAGTCATTGCTGTATCTGCCCTCATTCTTTTCTGACTAAACAATGAAACTAGAGCTGTTACTAATGTTACACCAGCAGAGGGCCCATCCTTAGGAACAGCCCCAGCAGGGAAATGTATGTGAATGTCACGACCCTCAAGAAGATTGATCCCCTCAGCAGCAGCCAACTTAAGATCAGTTGCCCTAGCTCTGACCTATAATCATGGTGAAACTCAAAGCTGTTAGTATCTATAGACAGACCATTCGTAAGTACGATAAGATGCTTTCTTACATTACGAGTGAATTTTGCAACTTACATTTGAAATAGTACACATAGTAGAACTTCAAAAATTGGCCAAAGAAGCAATCAAGAGAAATAAGACACTCAGGATTGAAAAAGTAAAGTCTATTATTGATGTAAAAAGTACAGTTTCAACAAGAAAATTTGTATTTCATTTCTTGGAAAGAAAATGAGAAATATAGATAGAACTTCACAAAATTAAAGAAGAGTACACTCAATTTCAACAGATCTGTAACATCTTTAAACAATAAATACAAAACATGAATGCTATACTAGACAAAATTACCAACTCTAAACTTTTAAGAAACTTAATAACAAGTTTTTTGTTCTTAATTAATTGAATATGAATTTTATATAATGCAAAATGCACAAAAACAGAATCATTACACAATCATAAATATGAATCAAATAGTTTTATTTGATGGAACACCAATCTTGTAGATTACAAATTACCCAAGTCAGTGCTATTTGTGCTGATTCCTTGATGACATCACCCAGTTGCCCTGTGAGATGCAATTCACCCTTTCCTGCCATTGCTGTAGCCTCCACAAACTGAACCTCTCCCCCAAAGGAAGTCCAAACAAGCCCAACTGATACACCTGGATTTGCAACTCTATCTGCTGCTTCTCTGTCATCATACCTTGGAGGCTGCACTATGAAACAGACGATCAAGACTTAAAATCAATTAAAAATTGGGAGGGTCCACCTAATTTCTTCATTGAGTGGAAAAACAAAAGAATTTGTTCTACAGTACACTTGTTTATGATTTGGCACTAGAAAAATACGACAATCATCTATTGAGATCCAGAAACCAGATACCTAAAGAAAGAAGACAAAGTAATTACTCCTTAATTTTTATGTGAACAGTACAAAGAATATATAGGATAATACAACCCTAATTACCTCCTTAAATTAAAAGAATCCATTTATTCTCTAACTAATAAAATATCAACTAATTAATAGAATATCAACTAATTATCTAAAGAGAATCAGTTAATTATCTCTAGAGATAATTAGCTGATTATTTCTATAATACCAACACTCATCTCCTCCAGGACTGCATCCCTCTACTCAAGAATATTTAGAGCCTCTTGCATATTCTTAGGAATGTAAACATTGAATAACCTGGAAGTAAATGCTTGAAATGATGGAGATAAACCTTGATATGATAAGAAGTTATATAAAGGATATTTGGTACAAGTTCTATAATCTTTCGTAAGAGCAATGAGTAAATCTAAGGCTTCATTCAACTCTAGAATAGATATTGGTTCAACTGAAATTGACTCAATAGAAATAAACTCAAACTCAGATTCACTTGGTTGGTCTCCAATTTTTGGATTTGATTCCAGGTTAGACTCTTGATTTGTTTGTGCTTTTCTATCGTTCTGGATATTTTCTGAAAAAGGCTTTCCCTTTAAAACAATTTTCATCTTGTCTTGCACACATTTTATTCTTTTCTTGTGATTGAATTTGTAAAAGCATTTGGTATGATCCCTAGACATAGATCTAGTTATGGGTCTATGAGAAGGTGATTTCTTATTACGACCTATGGCTGCTAGTGATGATTCATTCGAGAGAACCAAGATCTCTTGATTTTTGAGTTCTCAAAATTCTCCCTTTCTTTATTATTGTGAATACCTTAAATACATAATAGAGAGATGGCATATCCTGACCCACATGGAAACTCCGGAGATTCAAATCTCCAAAAATCAAGGAAAATCAAGGCCTTAGCTGGAAACATAAAATTAGCTGAACAGAATTAAAAATATTCCCCAACTATAGCAATAGATTCCGAAATATTATTGGCTCCTTTAATATCCTGCTGTCACTTCAGCCTTTTGCTAATGTGGCTTGAACTTGCCATGGGTGAATCTCTGATAGACAAGTGGGCCTCTATCATTTCTCCCCCCCTCAAAATTCTGCTTGTCCTCAAGTAGAAAATGAGGATATCGCTCTTTTATTGAAGTTTCAGATTCCCAAGAGGTTCAGCTGGTGAAGAATGCTGCCATTGAATTAAAACTTCCTGGTTAGGGTGATCACCACGGCGAGCCAAAATTTGTTGTGGTTGGTGCTATGTTGCTTCAGGGAAATGTAATGGCAATGCTGGTTCTATTTTATCTTCCCCTTCATGAAATGGTTTGAGAAACGAGACATGGAATACAGGATGATTTCTCGTTGTTTAGGGTCAGTCCAACTTGTAAGCCATGGTTCCTATTCACTGTAGGATGGGAAAAGGTCCGTAAAATTTACGCAACTTGGAATGACGGTGACCTACCACAAAAAGTTGGCGATAAGGTTGGAGACGAAGTAGAACCTTATCACCGATTTTGTATTCCACATGGCAATGTTTTGAATCATAAATAGCCTTCATTTTCTGTTGTGCACAAAGCAAATTTTGTTGCAGCGTTTGCAATATTACATCTCGTGAAGAAAGGGCATGATCTATTGCATCAAGGTTAGAGATACCAGTGCAATAAGAAAGCAACCGTGGTGGAGGGCATCCATAGACCACCTCAAAAGGAGTAGCTTTTAAAGATGAATGAAAGCTTGTGTTGTACGAGTATTCTGCCCAAGCCAACCACTCCATCCATTTAGTAGGCTTGTCACTAGTAAAGAACCGCAGGTACATCTCTATGGTTCGGTTAACGACTTCCGATTGACCATCCGATTGTGGATGATAGGCAGAAGTGAAACACAACTTAGTTCCGCAGAGACGAAAAAGTTCTTTCCAGAAGTTGCTTGTAAAAGTAACATCTCTGTCACTTACTATGGTCTCTGGCAATCCATGTAATTTAAAGATTTTATCAAAGAAAACACGAGCCACACTTACAGCGGAATAAGGATGTGACAGTGGCAATAGATGGCAGTATTTGGAGAACCTATCAACCACTACCAAGATGATATTTTTTCCATGCAAAATTGGTAAGCCTTCAACAAAATCTAA
Organism: Erythroxylum urbanii; assembly: GCA_027568935.1. NCBI lineage: Eukaryota > Viridiplantae > Streptophyta > Magnoliopsida > Malpighiales > Erythroxylaceae > Erythroxylum > Erythroxylum urbanii. The sequence goes on from JAOQML010071620.1 coordinate 22,260, forward strand.
GGATATGTCAACCCATATTTGCTGTGGAATTGGCAATCGCTGAAGCAAACCGGCTGGTTGTAAGGACTCTCCCTTGTGATGTTGGCAGGTCGTACAAGTTCTCACAAACTCTTGTACAGTTCATTTCATTCCCACCCAATGGAAGTCTTTGGCAATGCGAAACAAGATTTTTTGGTAACCTTCATGGCCTTGATTATGAATGGCTGATAACAACATGTATATAGAGGAAGGGTTAGCTGGTAAATGGACTCGGTTCTTGGAAAAGAGAAGTCCTTGTTTGAAACTCCATTCCTTTGCTATTGTTCCTTGTTGTACGGTGCCAAGTAATTGTTGTAAAGCAGAATCGTTTTGTTGTTTATGGCGTATGGCATTAAATAAGCTTAGTTGTGGCATAGAAACTACAAGTACGACTGCTCCATCAGAATTTCATTGTGACAAGGCGTCGGCAGCGACGTTATGACGTCCAACTTTGTACTCCATGGAAAAACTATAGCCCATGATTTTTCCTAGCCAATTTTGATGAGGAGGTGTGAGAATATATTGTTCCAGCAAAAATTTCAAGCTGAAATGATATGTTCGAACCACAAATTTTACTCCCCATAAGTATGGTCTCCAATGTTTGATGGCTTTAACCAGGCCGATTAGTTCCTTCCCATATGCTGGAAGATGTTTATGTTTAATTGCCAATGGGCTACTGAAAAACGCAATCAATTTTCCCTGCTGCATTAGAACTGCCCCTATTCCTGTATCAGAAGCATCACACTCAATAAAAAAAATATTAGAAAAATCAGGAAGGGATAGCACCGAAGCGGTAGTCATGACTTCTTTTAAGTGGATGAAAGCTTGCTCGGATTGGTCTGTCCAATGGAAATTATTTTTGCAGAGCATGGCAGTGAGTGGTGCAACAATGGACCCATAATTGTGAAAAAATTTACGATAATAACTTATAAGACTCAAGAATCCCCGCAATTCACGAATGGTGGAAGGCTTGGGCCAATCAGTCATAGCGGCAATCCTACTAGGGTCTGCTGCAACTCCTTCAGCTGAGATTATATGACCCAAGAATGTAATTTGAGTTTGACCGAAGGAGCATTTTGACTGTTTGAGGACAAGATGATGGGATGAGAATAATTGGAAGACTGTACGCCAGTGATGAACATTTTCTGCCCAAGTTCTGCTATAGACAAGTATATCATCAAAAAACAAAAGTACAAACTTTCTTAAGTATTGCTGAAATACCTCATTCATCAATGCCTGGAAGGTTGAAGGGGCATTAGTGAGCCCAAAAGGCATAACGAGGAACTCAAAGTGACCATGGTGTGTTCGAAAAGCAGTTTTCTCCACATCGGTGGCCCACATGTGCACTTGATGATACCCAAAACGTAAATCGAGTTTAGAAAAATATCTTGCCCCAAACAATTCTTCTAACAATTCGTCAATCACTGGTATCGGAAATTTGTCTTTAATGGTTATAATCGATACAGAGCCTCCAAGTTTCGTCGGCTTTAGGAACGACTAATACTGGTGAAGAAAAAGAAGACTGACTAGGCCGAATGACTCCTTGTTGTAGCATTGCTGCACACTGTTTTTCAATCTCATCTTTTAGGGCATGTGGGTATCGGTACGGATGGACCACCACTGGTTTTGAGCCGGGTTCCAAGAAGATCCTATGATCAC
>JAOQML010071722.1:0-23935 GCA_027568935.1 Erythroxylum urbanii
AAATTATTATTCAAAATTGATAGATTTGTGTCTTAATTGTTTTCAGATGATTTCCAACGCTTGGGAGATGAAATTGAGTTAAAAAGATGTAAAAGAAACAAAGAAATCCGAAATTCTAAGTTGGCAGCAAATTCATGATTAGACGTGGCCTCGTGCAAGGATAAAAGAAAAAAATATGCAGATCTGCTTTCAACTTTAAATTTGATTCGTCCTAGATTCTCATAATTTTTTAAGATTAGATTGATAGAGATTCACAATCTGAACACGTGGGAGAGGTAATCTGCAAGAGAGGATGGAAAAGGAAGGGATCGGGAGGCATTAAAAAGGGAGAAATGTTACTGTTCACGCAGCACCACTTTAGGAGTAGTTTACATTTTCTGCATTCTTCTCTTCTTGTTTTCTCGACAGCTATAGGAGTTTTTCATTTTCTGCAGTATTTTTCTAAATATTTTCAGATTTTCTAGAAAGACCAGGGATGGAGACTTTATGTTCTATTATTTCTTTGTTGAATTTCACTTTCATTATGAGTAGCTACATTCCTTTTCTTGGTTGAGGGGAACCGAGTTATCATCTATTATGTGTGAGATGTTTTAATAAATTTTGTTTTGTTGATGAACATTGAGTGTCTTCTGAATTACTTTTTCTAATTAAATTGATTGATTTCTAGGTGCGCAACTAGGAATTGATTCGTTTAATAGCTAGATTAATAAAATATGACATTCAGTTTTATTAATCACAAGTAGCAATTAGGATTACCTTTTTTAAGTTAGAGTTGGAAATTCTAAGAAGACGTTCAACTAGATTAATTGCATGTCGTACATATGTTATCTTGTTCATTGCATTCTTAATTCTTAATGCTACTAATCAATTGAACTTACGATCGTATCTAGGTTATTGATTAATAAGAATGCTTAGAATACATGTTTCTAATTATTTACACTTAATATCCCTCAATGAATGTTTATTGATGAACTGAATTGTATATCAAGGATCTATTTTTGTGTGATAACATCAGTGACTCGAAACCAAAGTTTGTCTATTAAATTTTCAGATCCACTTACTTTTATTAGTTTTTGATCTTTATCATCTTTTTCTTAAATTTACGTGAATTGAAAACCCACCTTTTTTCGTACTTAATTTTGTTTTGAACTCGTACAATCCTTGTCGTTAAAAATTCATCGTGGGAACGATAACCACTTATTACTACTACATTAATTTGTATTAAAGGAAGTTGGTTTCTTTTTTGAATTTGGTTGCAGGCGATAGCAGTACTAAGAACCGTCAGCATGTCGAAAACAGAAGGAACTTATTATAAAAATGAAGGAGCCTCTTGTTGAAATGAACATGTACAATATAATGCGGAAATATAAAAGATAAAGAGATAGGGAGGGAAGAATGATGCAGTTGATTTATACTGCTTTGACTTACAACTTAAGCCTACATCCAGTATCCAAGTATTTAACTTGAGTATTTCACTATAAAATCAAGTAGTAATTTGACGAGCCTCTTCAAGCTCAGAAGTTAATATTTTTCAAGGTTCTTCAACCTTCTACACTAGTAGTATTTCATTAGCCTGTATAAACTCTCAAATAAAAAAGATGTTTGCTCTATATGAGCTTCAGTAATCTCTCTCAACAAAATTTCACTTTTTAACACACAAGAGAATTTTTTACAAATATATCACTTTCAAGAATGTGCATGTTTTTGATGAGTTTTGACAATATTGCTTAGCAAGCTTCTATATCAATTCGTTGTTGTTTACATTTGCATTGACTCTTCTTTAAATAGTTAATTTCTTCAACTACCTATTGCTTCATCTTGCATACTTAGTTAACTGGATCTAAATAGCTTCAATTTCATCTTTTTACAAAAAATCTTCCAGTAATCATTTGGCTAATATACGCCCTTCATAATTAGTAGGATCCTTTTGGATTAATCATTTCTAATAAGGTAAGTTCATAATGAAGGTTACTGTAAGAAAGAAAGCGTATTTCTTATGATTTTATTTCCTTTTGAGAATAAGACCATTGAATTATACAAGGAAATATATCAAATTTGAATTTTGAAATATTATACAGTTATCATAAAAATCATTAATCATAATTCTTGAGCTAACAATCTCCCCCTTTTTGATAATGACAAGCAATAATAGATATATTTTTCAAAATAAAAAAGATAATAGATGATTTCGAAAAGATACCTGAGACTTTTATATGTTCAGACATAATTAGAAGGAGCCTGTCTTTTAAGAAAGAAACCTATTGTTTATATATCACAGATTTTCACAAGTTTAACAACATAATCAATCACAAATATAATCAAGGTAGCATCGAGAAATCATATTATATATATATATGCAAAAATATGAAAAAAAATCCATATAAACTCTCTCCCTTTGTCATTATAAAAAAAAGAATATGAGAAAAATTTAGAGAAAAATCCTGTAGTTGATGGTTCATTCATAAGATTTTAGCACAATAGCTGGCAGCTGCTATATATTCGACTTTAGGCGTTGAAAGCATTGTGCAATTTTGGTTTTTGTAGGACCAAGATACTAGACATCCTCCAAGAAATAGCCAGTAATCACTTGTGCTTTTTTGACTGACTTTGTCACCTGCATAATCTGCTTCACAATAGTCCACTATGTCAAATGAATCAGTTTTTGGATACTACAATCCAAAATCCATAGTTCTATGGAGATATCGAAATATTCTTTTGACTGCTTGAAGGTGACTTTCTTTTGGATTTGATTAAAAGCGTGCGCAAAAACACACGTTAAGCATAATGTCTGACCTTGAGCTTGTAAGATATAGTGGTGATCCAATCATTCTTCTATACTTTGTCTCATCTGTAGCTTTGCCTTCTTCGTTTTTATCAAGTTTAGTTCTGGTGTACATGGGAGTACCCATCGGTTTGGCATTCTCAAGATGATATTTCTTGATGAGTTTCGTTATATATTTGTCTTGGCTAATGAAGATTCCTTTTTGTATTTGTCTGATTTGTAATCCGAGAAAGAATGATAATTCTCCCATCATGCTCATTTCAAACTCCCCCTGCATTAATGCTGAGAATTCTTCACAAAAGGATAGATTAGTAGCACCAAATATTATGTTATCAACATATATTTGCAATATGAGTAAATCATTCTCCTTTCTTTTACTAAATAAGGTTTTATCGACTTTTTCTCTTTTAAAGTTATTCTCAAGCATAAAGTTACTTAACCTCTCATACCATGCCTGAGGAGCTTGCTTTAAACCATACAGGGATTTGGTTAACTTCAACATGTAATTTGGATGGTTTTCATCTTCAAAACATAGGGGTTGCTTAACAAATACTTCTTCATTAATTTAACCATTTAATAATGCAGTTTTAACATAAATTTGGAACAACTTAAAATTTCTATAGCATGCAAAGGCAAATAAAATTCTAATCGATTCCAATCTAGCAACAGGTGCATAAGTTTTATGAAAATCAATACCTTCCTATTGATTGTAATCTTGAGCTACAAGTCTAGCTTTATTTCTTACCACCTTACCATTTTCATCAAGTTTGTTTCGAAAAATCGAGTCTTAATGATTGACTTATTTTGAGGATGAGGTACTAGATTCCAGCCTTTGTTTTTGTCAAATTGATTCAGTTCGTCTTTCGTGGTTGAAATCCAATTTTCATCAGTAAGGGCCTCTTCATCAGTCTTTGATTCTTTTTGTGAGATGAGAGTAACAAAGTTGTTCTTAAGGGCCTCTTTAACAGTCTTTGATTCTTTTTGTGAGATAAGAGCAACAAAGTTGTTCTTGAACAATGATCTTGTTTTTAGACTTTTAGAGGGGCCTACCATAGTGTATTGATGTGTATCTTAGCCTCTTCATTCTCTTGGTATTTTTCTTTACATAGGCTCCTGCTAAGATGAGGGAACTTGCTCTATTCTAACTTCAGAGGGACTTTCTTGATTTTGTGATTCTGAAGGTATTATAGATGTAGTTTGAATCTCTGATGTATTTTTAGGTACCAATGGATGCTTTTCATCATCTGAGTCCGTTGCTGTGTCAAATACCACATGTATCGATTTTTTTATTATATACTATGAATCTTTTACTAGCGGTCCTGTAGCCTAAAAAAATAGCTTCGTCTGATCTCGCATCGAACTGTCAAAGATTGTCTTTTTCATTGTTTAGCACAAAACACTTGCACCCAAATGCTCGAAAGTATGCAATATTTGGTTTTCTTCGTTTTCATAGATCATAAAGGGTCCTTTTCATAATAGGTCTTATAAGACATCTATTAAGTACATAACATGTCGTGGATATTGTTTTTGCCCAGTATCCATGAGATAGTCCACTTTCATACAACATGATCCTGACTATATTAACCAAAGTTTTGTTCTTTCTCTTTACCGTTCCATTTTGCTAAGGCGTCCTTGGACAAGAAAAGATGTGAGTTATACCATTGTTGTTACAAAATTCTTTAAACTTTCCATTATCAAATTCTCCTCTATGATCGCTCCGAATTGAAGTGATGCAATACCCTTTTTGTTTTTAATTTTTTTACAAAACTTTTAAAATAATTAAAAAGCATCATCCTTATTTGATAAGAAATAAACCCATGTAAATATGGAGTAATCATCTACTAGAACAAAACCATAACGTTTAGCACCAAAACTTTGTGTCCTAATGGACTGAATAAATCTATGTGCATGAGTTCAAGTGGATGGTTAGTAGACATAATATTTTTAGGAGAAAAGCTGCTTTTGACTTGTTTACCTTTTAAATAAGCCTCATAAGCCTGATTGCCTTCGAATTTCAAATTCGATAATCCTTTTACTAACTCATTTTTGGACAATTTTGATAGAAAGCTCATGCTGACATGTCTAAATCTTCTGTGCCAAATAAGCGAATCATTTTTTAAAGAGAAAAAACATTTAACACTTTGTGGGGACATGTCTTCTAGTTAAGCACAATATATATTCTCATTTCTGGGACCAACAAACACAACATTATCATTATGAATATCAACAATTTCACAATGAGATGCATAGAAAATGACTTTTTAACCTTTGTCTCATAGCTAACTCACACTCAACAAGTTATGTTTCAAACCATCAACAAAGATAATGTTATCAATGGAGGTAGAGTCAGAATTACCATTTTTACCAATTCTAGTGAACTTTGCTTTGTTTTTGTCTGCAAAGATAACATTACCTCCGTCTTTTCTTTCAATGTAGTTGAAGTGTGATATTTCACCTGTCATGTGTTTTGAATAGCCACTATCAACTATCCATTGATTCTCTCGTATCTCCATTTTGAAACATATCTGCAGAAAGCATTATCTCATTTCAGGTACTCAAATTTTTTTAGGTCCTTTGGTGTTAGTAGTTTGACCTTTTGTTCTCTAAACATACATCTGAGATATTTTTTTATGAAAATTACAAGAATGACTAATGTGACCATGTTTACTACAGTAATTGCACAAAATAGATGAATGATAGTTATTATGATTTTTGTCATTTAACAAGTTCCTGTTGTCTTGGCTATAGTTACTGCTGGATTTAACAAAGAAGTTTTTGTATGGCATGATATTGTTATTTTCATTATATCCTATTCCAACCTTACTAAAAATGCATTTACCACTACCAAGCAATGCATCAAGATTCTTCCTTCTATTAACAGAATTTTCCAGATCTTTTTCTAGAGATAATATCTTTCTGGCACTTTTCTCCTTTTCAAGTTCTAAGGCGACGACTTTTTCTTCTAACTATCTTACCCTATCAAAATCATTTTTGAGTAACGTATTTTCCAACTTAACTACTCTTTCTTCCTGAGCTTCTTTTTTAGAAACATTTTGCTTATAGTTAATCTTAAGAGACATATTCTTGGCCGCCAACTTCTCATTCACATATTCCAATGATTTAATCTTACTTTTCAGAGATGCATCATTGCTCTTGGACTTCTGAACTTCTTTGAAATACTTTACTGTCAACCTTTTGTACTAATCATACAATTAATGATATGCACTTTTCAATTCATCAACTTTAATATCAGAGTCTGAATAATATACCTTATCGTCTCCTAATTCAGCCATGAAGCAAACATTGTTGACTACTACTGGTTCTTCTTCTTTAAAGTTTTCAGAATCTTCATCTGACCAGGCTGCGATCATCGCTTGCTTTCTGGATTTTTTGTTCTCTGACTTATCCTTTTGAAGAAGAGGACATTATGATCTTGTGTGTCCAGGCTTCTTGCAGTAATAACATATGATTTGATTGTTTTGTGTATTGCTATTATTGTTGCTGTCTTTTGATAGGAACATATTGTTTCTAGCTTTCGTGATTCCTTCTCTTTTCTTCATCAACTTCTTTTTATAGAAGCGGACATATTTTTTGACCATAAAATTGAACTCGCCATCTCTGTCTATTTGCAACTCAATATCACTTTCATCATCGTTTGATTCGTCAATTGCTTTTAGCGCCATTCCTTTTATGTAGGAGGATCCCTCACTGCGCCTAAGTTCGGTTTCATAGATAATTAGATTTCCTCATAGCCAGTTAAGTGAAATAGTGTCTAGATCCTTTGTCATTTTTAGAGTTGTCACCTTAGGTTTCCATTCCTTTAGTAGTGACCTCAAAATCTTCGTTACGAGCTCGTCATTGGCATATATTTTTCCCAAGTTTTTAAAGTTGTGATGATGTTGTTTAAGTATCTGAAGAATTCGTCTATGTTCTCCTCCTGTTTCATGCCAGTAGTTTCATATTGATGCACTAAAAAACTTATTCTATACTTTTTATCTCATTTATTCCTTCAAATGTGACTTGTAGTTTGTTCCAAATTTCTTTTGTTGTAGAGCAGTAGGATATCTTTTCGTATTCTTTTGGATACAGCGCATATATCAGGTGATGTTTTATTTTAGCGTTTAGTTGTGCATTTCTCCTGTCAGCATCAGTCCATACTTTTACGTTATCAAAAGTGGGGATTGTAACTCCAACTCTAATTGCTTGCCATACTTCGATATCTACAGATTGGAGATATATGGTCATTCTATCTTTTTAATATGAGTAGTTGTTTCCATTGAAGTAAGGAGGCTTTGAGACAGATTGTCCTTCAAAACTTTTTCAAGGTTCTTTAACCTTCCACACTAGTAGTATTTCATTAGCCTCTACAAGCTCTCAAATAAAAAAGAGATTTGCTCTATATGAGCTTCAGTAATCTCTCTCAACATAATTTTATTTTTTAACGCACAAGAGAATTTTTTACAAAGATATCACTTTCAAGAATGTATATACTTTCGATGATGTGACAATATAGTCTCGAAAGCTTCTGTATTGTTTCATTGTTGTTTACAGTCATATTGGCTCTTTGTTGTATAGTCAATTTCTTTAACTAATAGTTACTTCATCTTGCATACTTAGTTAGCTGGATATGAATAACTTCGTAGTCAACTTTGTCCAAAAATTCTTCCAATAATTATGTGGCTAATATACGTCCTTCATAATTAGTAGGATCTTTTTGGATAAATAATTTCTAATAAGATAAGTTCATAATAAAAATTCTTGTAAAAAAAAGCTCATCTTTTATGATTTTATTTTGTTTTAAGAATAATACCGTTGAATTATATAAAAAATAAATTTAATTTAAATTAAAATATTATATAGGCATCGTCAAAATCATTAACCGTGATCTTTTGAGCAAAACCTAAACGATGTGCAGAGAACTGCGCCTTTCACACTCTCATCTCTACGTAGTTTCTATAAAGTGCCTACCACTACGATTCCATATAAGAGCGGAAAAAAAAAGGATGGAAACTTGACGCAACTATGAAAAAGAAATAAAGAATTCAACTTGGTTTTAAAAAGCTATATATATACAACTATATAATATATATGATTGCGAAGTGCGCCACTTGGGCTAATATTCTACGAGGAAAAGGCTTGATTGTGTCACTGATTGGCATGTTAAGTGCTTACATTATATACATGGAAGGCAGCTGTTAACTCAATTCACCCAGTTGTTTTGATTAGGCAATTCAGTAAGAAAAACGATTGTAAAGAATATCGAAGATCGTTAGCATGCTTAATTGCAATTAAGAAATGTACATAATGAGATTGAACCACTGATGCGTAAGAAAGGTGCTTATATATAATATCATTCGTTTACTTCAAACTGTAACCAATTCCGCTGAGAGATACATCTACGTATACGAATGGTGCTGTCCGTCCTAATAAACAAAGCCTAACGCAAAAATTCTTGGTTAAAATCATACTTGTACTACATACTCCACGTCTCTCAGCGGATATATATATATATATATAAAGTCCCAATCGCATTTTTTTAAAACAAGAAATTAAGAAAAGTCGTAATAATTTGCTTAGATTTAAGATTGATTATCTTATGAGATGATAAAGACATGAATTGAAAATATTTACCGTGCGAGGGAGGGCATCAATGGCTGACTAGAAACGAGTAATGGTTAAGAATACTAGTTTGGGTTCACCAAGACACAAAATAAAGAATTAATGATTGCTAGAATAGTACTTTATGATGCTTTGGACCACTTCAGAATGAGCAAAGTGTCGTAAGATTTGGTATCCACACATGTGAACAGCTCACGTGAAGTTGAGATGTCGATATTGTCACCAATTGTTGTTTTCCCTTTAATAATTCTAACTTGCTTAAAACCTACGTATTTCTGCAAGTGGTGGTGAGGGATATTCTCCATATTTTGCTTCTACACAAATCACTAGTTAGAGTGTGACTACCACTAATAAGAAGCAAAATATCTCCAAAATTCCAAGTACCGGTATAGCCACCCACCGACACAAGCATAATATCTTTGCAATGATCATAATATTCTGCTCATGGAGTGTGACCCTCCAGTTTAGAAATTTAATAGTTAAAGAAATAAAATATTTATCTCTTTGTAACTATTGCTGTTTGCCACTGATGAAATGCTAATGATGCCTGCCTGGAACAAGTTTATGCATCCTTCCTTTCACTTCTTTCATGGACTCCACTTAATATTTCTAAGGTTAAATGTTTATGCATGGATGATAATTTTCTTTTTCTCACTGCCATAAGCATCAGAATGTTTTACATCTTAAATTAATGATCTAACAATAGTGATATTGTCATTAGACATCAGCTTAAATTTGGTGAAAAGTGATAAAACTTCAACTTTACTTTTACATCTAACTATTAAAGTAAAAGATACAAAAGATTTGAGTAATTTAAAAAAATTCATTTTAAAATTTTTAACAAAATTATTTGTAATGCTTAATTTTCTATAAAATCTCTTTTTTATATTTTTGTTAAAATAATGATAAAATACATGTAATATAAATAAAAAATGTGCATTAATTGGACGGGCCGATCTCAAATGCTTTTTACATCCCTAATTTGCAATACTAATATTTCTTTTAAATTTATCTACCCTTTTCGTATTTGTCTTTTTCTTCGCTCATCATCAGTTAAGTAATTTGTTTTATTGGTAAGTGTTAAGGCTGGATGAGATCATCTGTGCTAGGAACCCAGTTCTTACTCTGTGTCATAAGATCTCATGCTCTCACAACCGTGTTTTAACGAAAGTATTCTTTAAGTGAACCAATAACAATATAAACGAGATTTTAGATGTCCTTAATTTGATCCTACATTGTGTTTAATTGTCCACTCATTTGATCCTGATGTAATCGAATCTCCCTCAGTTATTGTTGGATGTTTAGACTGTTGGCGTCTTAAGGATTGACAGGAGGTTGTTGCGCTAGGGCAGGACCCAAGACATCTGCCACTCTTTCAGATTTCTTTTCCACCCATATGTTGTCTTTCAACTTATACCCAAATTGGAATGGAATAAATGAATGATATTTACCATACTCATACCATTCCAAATTATCAAAAGAAACATCATAATATGCAAATATCTTAGTTAGTAACATCCCATAAGGCAATCCTTTTGTAGGATTTTTATGACTCCCCTAGTCTAACATAAAGTGTATAATCATCGAGGGAAGGTTCATTCGATTACCTTTCAACAAATTATAAACAACATAAGTGTCTAATAGATTGCATCTTTTGAATGAGCTACTTTTTAGGAAGATGGATGTAGCAGAGAGGGATGCAAGACATCTCTGAAGAAGGTCCAATTTTTGGCACCAGGGTTTGCCATCTTGGGTGTTTTCAGCGTTAATACATATCGATTGAACAACTTCACCCAAATCTAGATCAACGACATCTCACTTATTACATGAAAAGTCAGTTCGTCCAATTGGAGCTATATCCAGTATGTCCTTAAAATTTCTTCAGTGAACAAAATCTCACATTCTGTAACCCAGGAGACAATTGCCAACTTGCCATCAATAATGTCTTTTCTCATTGATCATCACTAACAGTTTCATGCAAGTTTAAGAAATTGTGCCAATCAACAAACACAAAATAAGAAAAAACAAAAATACCTATGTCATCAAACAACATAAAAGGTAGAATTTGCCCAGCAACCACCTTTATTTTCTTGTAGCACATCTTCTATCTCGCTTATGCTTCCATCAATTGAAACATTTTTGGTGGTACTAAAGATTTTCCTTTCTTTTATGCAGAAACTTTATTTTCTTTGATCTCTTGCCCTTGGGAATTTCTTCAAAGAGAGATTCTTCCCTAGTGATAGGGTCTTCTACAGTTTCTTTAAGCATAGGCTCTTTACCTTTTCTTATTTCTTCTCTTTTCCTTTTTAATAAAACTTCTTTTTTCCTTGGTTCTTGTTTTCAACTATATGCATTTTCTCAGCCTGCATTAAGAGACTTCCTCTAATTCGTAGTATCTAGCTAAACAGATTGGTTCTTCATCTAAATCAGCATTAGTGATGATCCAGTATTCTTTAGAAAAATTTTGACATTTGGAAACAGGTTGAGGAGTAGTCGATGGTGGTGGTGCAGAGATTTTAGGAGTAAGAGTAGAAAAAGTGAGAGTAGGCAATAAAGGTGAAAGTGAAGGAGATCTTGAAATTGGAGAAGAAGAATGGAATCATACCTTTCTCATCAACTTCCCCTTATTAGAAACTCTTCTCAAAATAGTATGTTCTTCTTCACTAGAATATTTTTCTTATTCTTTTTTTTGTTTCTTTTTCTTCTTCTTCTGACAAGCTAGGGTTTGAGTTATCAGGACTTTCTTCATTAAATTTAGAAAGATATCGCCGCTTTGTTGATTCATTGTGTTCGGTGGATGAATAAGAGGCTGATTCTTTAGGTGATGACAAAATCTTTTTCTTTATCTCATATGTATATAATGGAGTCTCCCGAATGGATGTTTCTAAAAATTGGGGCTTTTTAATAAAAGATATAGGAACAGGTCTAGTAAAGGTGTTTGGTGATCTGAGTGTTGGTGACGAAGAAGATTTATAAATAAGAGTTTCAGACCTTTGTTTATGGTGAAGGGTTTCACCATGGTTAGTAGTTGGTGTCAAAGATTTCTTTTGGCCCTTGGAATTTGTTCATGTCATTTTCAAAAATAGAGGATTCTGAAAATTACTGAAGAGATTCGCAAAGGAGAGAGTCTGATTGTAGTGAGATAGAAGGAGCTGCATGAATGTTGAAGATCAGATGGAGAAAGGAGCCATCTTAAGATATACAAAACAAATTTGAACTTCGTGTGAAAATGTAAGATTGCACACGTTGTCATAGTATGATCTTTTCAGTATCTTCTGTCAGTCGTACGAAAGTCTGATAGTACTGTCCGCGTGTTTTTAAAAATTTGAAATGACATAATATAGATATTATTATCTCTGAACAAAGTTACTCTTTCCTTGATAGGAGCCTTTTAAGTAAGAACATTCGAAGGAGCCTTCTAAATAAAAACATTTAAAGGAGCCTTCTAAATAAACATATTTGAAGGAACATTCTAATATCTGCAAAATAGAATAAAATCTTCGAATATAGTTAAATGTCTGATAATTTATACATACCAACCTTTTTTCTTGACAAACAAAATCTATCTTATAAAAGGAGCTTAGTAAAGATATCAGTTACTTGATTTTTAGTATTAACATGTAATAATTCAATAGTTCCTTCTAAAATGTGATCTCGAAGAAAATAATGTTTAAATTTCATATGCTTAGTCCTAGAATGATGCACTGGATTTTTAGACAAATCAATTGCACTTGTGCTATCACATAATATGGGGATATGATTAAAGTTTAGAGACAAATCTTAAAGTTGATGTTTAATCTATAAAATCTGAGCCCAATAGTTATGGCTGCTATATATTTTACCTCAGTTGTTAAGAGTGTTGTGCAATTTTGTTTTTTGCAAGACCAAGAAACTAAACATTCTCCAAAGAATTGACAGTAGTCACTTCTATTTTTCTTATCGACTTTGTCATATGAATCTTTTTTTTGATACCATAATCAAAAATTGATAGTTCCAAGAAGATAACGAAAGATCCTCTTGACTATTTGAAGGTGCATTTCTTTGGGATTTAATTGAAAGCGTGCACAAAGACATAACACTAAACATAATATTAGGTCTTGAACTTGTGAGATATAGAAGTGAACCAATAATTCTTTTGTATTTTGTCTCATTAGTAGCCTTGCCATCTTCATCCTTATCAAGTTTAGTTTCAGTATAGATTGGAGTTCCCATTGACTTGACATTTTCAAAATGATATTTCCTAATAAATTCCTTTGTATGCTTGTCTTAACTATGAAGATTACCTTTTTTGTTTGCTTAATTTGCAATCTAAGGAAGAAAGATAACTCTCCTGTCATACTCATTTCAAACTCCTCCTGTATTAAAGCTAAGAATTCTTCACAGAAAGATGGATTAGTAACACTAAATATTATGTCATCAACATATATTTGAACTATAAGTAAATCATTTTTCTTCCTCTTAAATTTTATCTACCTTTCCTCTTTCAAAGTTATTCTTAAGAAAGAAGTTACTTAACCTATCATACTATGCTCGAGGAGCCTGCTTTAGACCATACAAAGCTTTTGTCAATTTCATCATATAATATGGATGGTCTGTATTCTCAAAACCTGGAGGTTGCTTAACAAAGACTTCTTCATTAATATATCCATTTAGAAAAGCATTTTTGACGTCCATTTGGCATAGTTTGAAATTTTTATAATATGTAAAGACAAGTAAATTTTTTATTGACTCTAGTTTAACAATAAGAGTATAGATTTCATCAAAATCAATACCTTTCTATTGATTATAACCTTGAGCTACAAGTCTAGCTTTATTTCTTACCACCTTTCCATTTTTTCAAGTTTGTTTCGAAATACCTAACGAGTTCTAATGACTGACTTGTTTTGTGGATGAGGTACTAGATTCCAAACTTGTTTCTTGTCAAGCTGGTTTAGTTCATCTTTCATAGCTGAAATCCAGTTTTCATCATCAAGTGCCTAATCAACAATATTTGGTTCTAGTTGTGAAACAAAGGCAACATAATTGTTTTTGAATGAGGCTCTAGTCCTTAGACCTTCTAAAGGGTCTCTTAGAATATATTGAAGTGTATCAAGTCCTCTCCATTCTCTTGGTATTCTTTTGCTATGAATATATGGTGTCTTTTGTTGCATAGATTCCTACTGAGGTGTACTTGAAGTAAGAGCCTTCTCTGTCCTAGCTTTAGAAGGACATTCTTGATCTTGTGAATCTGAAGGCATTATAGATGCAGATTGAGTTTGTGTTGTATCTTTAGGAATCAAAGTATGCTCTTCATCATCTGATTCAACAACGTTTGTTAAGGGCAGTGCTACATCAAATACTACATGTATTGATTCTTCTATCCTCTTTGTTCTTTTGTTGTAGACTCTAAATCCTTTGCTAACATTGTTCTATCCCAAAAATATGGCTTCATCAAACCTTGCATCAAATTTTCCAAGGTTGTCCTGCCATTGTTTAACCCAAAGAACTTGCACCCAAAAGCTCGAAAATATGCAACATTAGGCTTTCTTCCTTTCTACAGCTCATAAGGGGTCTTTTTGAGAATAAACCTTAAAAGACACCTATTTAAAATCCAAAATTCCCACTAAATGCTTGTGAATGACTAGAGTAACGAGAGAGAGAAGCTCTTCCTTTTCTCTACATTGAAGCTCGGTTTCTTGGCTTCTTGTAATTCCATCATAAGGGCTCTTTGGTAATTCCCCTTTCTTTAATCAAATTCTTACCTACATTCCTCCTGAATACCTCTTCTTTCCTTTTCTGAAAAGTTGTTCTTTCCTTTTTCCTGAAATAAAACCCAATGCTGACTTATTCCACCAATGAACTTCCCCCATTAGCCTCACCTAAGCCCTCTTCCCCTACCATCCATGCCGAAACACAACCTTCCCCCTAAATCCAAATTCAACCCCAACAGATTCAGCTGAATATGCAAACCTCCCCCAACACATCAGACCCCTCCACTTTCTTCCCCAAATACTACATTGGAGCCTAAACAACCCCCTTCTAGACCTAACCCTTCCAATACCCCATGGAACAAAAGTTGGAAAAAAGTTTTAGGTGAGCTATTTGATATTACCCTTCAATATAACCCGGCCAAAGTTATTAATGGCAAGGCAATTGTGCATCCTAACATTGAGATTCTGCGGATTGGTGCTAGAATATAGGAATCCTCTCTGGTTGGTTTCTTCATGGAAAGACGTCCTACTTTTCCTATCATTCAAAAGTGGGCAGCTAGTCATTGGAAGAATAGGGGACTCACCGATATTCTTCTTACTGAAGACAATTTGTTATTATTCAAATTTACCTCCCAAGATAACGCAAACAGGATAGTAAAAGAAGGTTCAAGGCATGTAACTCAGCTACCCCTATTCCTACAAAGCTGGCAGCCAGGTATAAAGCTTTAAAACATCAAGGTGCATAACTTTCCACTATGGATTAATTTACATAGTATCCCATTAGAGTATTGGACTACCCAAGGTCTTGGTTCGTTGGCTAGTTTCATTGGTAGACCTCTATGTATAGATGAAACTACTAACACGAGGAAGAGGGTCTACGTGCGGATTTGTGTCAGTGTGGATGGATCCAAGGAGCTATCGGATTGCATTCCCATTATGTGGCTGGGTATTGACAATGTCCTGCAAGAAGACATGATATATGTCTTTTATAGTTGGAAACCCTCAGTTATTATGCAAGGCAAGGTATGGAAACCAACTGGAAAGGTTTTCTCTAAAGGCAATTATGCGGAACTAATAGGCTTTGAAGGTGGTCCTACTTGCCTAAATGTACCTTAGTTAGAACTAGATGAAACGATACAAAGGGTGGGAGAAAAAATCATATCACCTCCACCCAATATAAGGGGAACAAAATATGATCATACGGTGGCTGCATAATTTAAGGTTTGGGAGGAAGCAAATGTGTCAGAACAGATACAGGCGGGTTATAAGGTGAGTGAGCTGTAGAATGAGGCAATTCTAGCTAATGTTAACCACTCTAGGGGTAAATCAGATTCTTTACTTGATGAGGATGCTACTTCTTACACCAATTCCTCTAATGGAAAGGTGACGGAAGGAAATGAGATTAAAAATTTACAAACGGTGACTAGTTTAAGAAGTCAGAGGAGTGGAAGGAGGAGAGGGGCCAAAGGTAAAAATATATCATTATGTCAGTCCTATTATGGAATATTCGAGGTATAAACTACCCGAAAAAGGTTAATGCTTTAAGGGATTTTGTCGGGAAGATTAAGCCTATTATTGTAGTTATGCTTAAAACTAAAATTAGGTATAAGAATATGAATAAGGTAAAGATTTTTGGCTCTTGTTGGTCCTTTTTATCCAACCATCAATATCATCACTATGGCAGAATAATTCTTGGGTTTAATACTTATTTTGTCAAAGTGGAGGAGGTTCTTTGTAATGATCAGATGATACATCTTAAAATCCACTTTTATCTACTCTTCCTTTGTTTATGGTTACAATACTGCATTTTAAAGAAGCTCTCTTTAGACCTCTCTAAAAGGCATTCAAAGCACCATACCTGGCCCCTGGATGATTGCAGGTGATTTTCACACCACTATTTTTAGAATTTAAGCAAAAGGGAATTGTAGCCTAAGGAGATACAATGAAGATCTTAAACATTGTGTCAAACAGATGGGGGTAACTGATCTCAAAATGGAAGGTCATTTCTTCACCTGGTCTAATAAACAAAGGGATTCTTGGCAAATTCGAAAAAAATTAAATAGGGCTCTTGTCAATGGAGAATGGCTACTCCAATCTGCTAATAGTAAGGCTCTATTCATGGATCATCTATTCTCTAATCACTCTCCCATTCTAGTTAAGGGACTCTTCTGGAAGTCCTCTACGCCTCATCCCTTTAGATTTAATAACTATCTTGTTAAAGTGGATGGATTTGATGATGTAATCAGGAGGGGATTATTAGTTAAGGTCTCAAGTTTCAGGCAATTCATATGCTACAAAAAACTTAAAGCAATTAAAGTATAGTTGAAGATACCAAAAGTTTCACATTCCCCTAGTACTCAAGCTGCTATTGATATTGTTAAGGAAAGACTAGTTGCTACTCAAAGTTTACTCTTTCATAATCCTAATGATTCGGACCTTCTTTCAAAGGAAAAGCTGGAACTTGACCTCTATTTAAAAATAGTCCAAGATCACCTTTCGCTCATCCATCAAAGGGCTCAGATTAACTGGATCAGGGAAGGGGTAGAGCTTCTAAATTCTTTTTCAATTCCTTATCTGATAGAAGGAATGTTAATAAAATATGCTCGATAATCAGTATAGAGGGAAGAAACCTTAATGATCAATCAAGCATTATGGAGGAAGATGTTAAATTCTATAGAGGTCTTTTGGGTTTAGATATGGATTCTGATTCTTTTCTGGACCCCATTAAGAATTTTATCATTAACAAAATCACACCTAAAGCTTCTAGGAAGTTAGTGGAAGACATCACAAATGATGAGATCAATGCCATTGTATTTGCTATGAATAGGATGAAAACTCCTAGACCAGATGGGCTCAATTAATTTTTCTTCCAAAGACATGGTCTTTTATAGGACCCATGGTTAGAAAGGCTATTCATGAATTTTTTGTTAATCCCTAAAACTTCTAGTCCCTCTACTTTTGGGTATTTCAGACCAATTGCATGCATCAAGTTTCTCTACAAAATCATTGCTAAGATCTTTACTAACCGATTGAAGGGAGTACTCAACCTCATTATCCGCGAGAATCAAAATGTTTTTATGAAAATAGAGATATTGGGGACAACATTCTTATTTCACAGGAACTTCTTAAAGGATACACCAGAAGGAACTCATTCCCTAACTGTGTTGTCAAGATAGATTTCAACAAAGCTTTTGATTGCGTCAGTTGGCCCTTCCTATTCAGAGTTCTTAAGGAGTTCAATTCTCCATATCCTTTTATTAATTAGATTAAGGCTTGTGTTACAACTACAACCTACAGTGTGCTTATTAATGGCTCACCTTTTAAATTTTCAAAGGAAAGAAAGGAATCAGATAAGGGGATCCCTTGTCCCCATACTTATTTATCCTATATATGGAAGCGCTCTCGCTAATGATTAAGGCCAAATTCTCTCACAATCCTAAATTCAAGTTTCACTCCAAGTGCAGGAAACTATCACTTACTCATTTGTGTTTTGCAGATGACCTTATTCTCCTCTCCAAAGCTCATCTAGATTTGGTGAAACTACTAATGGACACTCTCAAAGAATTCTTCAGGATGTCAGGTTTTAAAGTGAATTTCCACAAAAGTCATTTTGTTCTCTCTACTTTGGCAGACTCTCTCCAGGGCACTGCTTCCTCTCTGACAGGTATGGATAGGAAAAATCTTCCTCTACAGTACTTAGGTCTTCCTATTACCAAAAAAAGACTATCCTTCAGTGATTGTCATCCCCTTATTAAAAAGATTCAAAGACGATTGGGCAAATGGACTAGCAGATTTTTGTCTTACGGTGGTAGGGTTCAACTTATTAAATATGTTCTATGTTCCCTTCATTTTTATTGGAGTACTCACTTTTCCTAGTCAAAAAAGCTAGTCAAAACTATGGAGAAGATGATGAAAAAAATTTTATGGGGGAAAGTAAATGGAGGTTCTGGGGTTTCAAACGTTAAATGGGCTTATCTGTGTAAAGCAAAGGTGAAGGTTGGGCTAAGGATCATCTTTGTAAGAGTTGCAAACAATATCTTTCTGATCAAAAGGATTTGGAGAATGATCCAGGATAAACATTCATTATGGATTAAATGGCTCCATAGCTAATTTTTGAAAGGGAACATATGTTGTTCCCTTCCTATAAGGCCATCTCATTCTTGGTTCCTTGAACAGATCTTAAGAAAAAGGGAAGAAGTGGCAAATGATGTCTTCTGTAAAATTGGAAAAGGCAAAACTACTTTCCTATGGCACAATAATTGGACAGGCTATGGTCCCCTTTCCTCTAACCTCAATGTTGTTTCTGCTTTTTTAGATTGTGACCACAAAGTTAAGGTAACTAGTCTTATAAATCATAAAGAATTGATACAAATTTTTGATTCAATCAGTCATCTGAGACCTCCATACCCTCCTGATCCTAACTTACAGGACTATTTTCTTTGGAAAGAATCTTCTATTGAAACATTTTCTAGCAAAATCTACAAGAAATGGCTCTATCACTCTAATCAAGATGATCCTTGGGCCAAAGTTATATGATGTAATATTCTCAGGCCAAGTTCTGCTTTCATACTATGGCTAGTGGTAAGGAACGGGGTAATAATAATGGACAAACTCTAATTTATCCAGAATTTGGACCAAAATTACTGTCTGTGTAAAAGAGGTATTGAAACTAGGGACCACCTATTTTTCTTATGCCCTTTTTCTAGTTTCATCTAGAATAGGATCAGAAATTGCTTTTCTTAGCATGGGACATCAAATTCACTCATTGAGGTTACTAAGATTCTAATAGAAGCGCAAGCTTTTTCTCCACTCTGGAAGAGGAAGGTTCTATATCTTGCCATATCTACCCAAGAGATATGGAAAGAAAGAAATTAGTGAAAGTTTTGGAACAAGGGACATTTAGCTGATTAAGTGCTACAAACTATCATGTAGAAAGAGAGAGCACAATATACTTTTGGGAAATGGAACAAAACTACTAGACACATACTGAAAGTCACATCTTACCTGAGGAAGTCAGATATTGCAAGTAGTAAAGAGAGCCGGTAGCTTACCCACGGTTCAAGATCTCCACCTTCATTGCAGGTATAAGGGAAGATAGTTAATATAATCATCTTTGGATGAAGTTTTGACATGATGACAATGAAGATCCTTATCAGATGGTCACGATTTGTATCGCGGATTGATAGAAGCACTAACCCTAATTTGGAACATTTCAGGAAGTTAAGAGGATGGGGGTGGATTTGATTACTAATTTGGAATGAGTCAATAGCGTATGTCGTTTTTGTGTGACACTTAGTCAATATATTTAAACGGGGTCATATTATCACTTACTATTATGTAGGATCTCTATCGTGCTTCTTAACTACTGGAGAGCTCTTCCTCTAGTAGTTCTATACTCTACTCTACTTTATTCATTAATTTATTTTTAATTTCTAAAAAAATTCTGCCCAATATCTATGAGGTATATCGCTTTCACACAACATAGTCCTGACCGTATCAACAAGGGTGTTGTTATTTCTTTCAACAACTCCATTCTACTGAGGAGTCCTTTGACATGAGAAATTATGAGTTATGTCATTATCATCACAGAAATCTTCAAATTTTTTGTTATCAAATTTTCCTCCATGATTACTTCGAATTTAAGTAAAGCGGTACCCTTTTTCAATTTGAATTTTTTTGCAAAATTTCTCAAAAACTTAAAAAGCATCATCCTTATTTGCTAGAAAATAAACCCATGTAAATATAAAATAACATCTATTATAACAAAATCATAGTGTTTTCCACCAAAACTTTGAGTTCTAGTAGGACCAAACAAATCCATATGTATAAGCTAAAGTGGCTGGTTAGTAGATACAACATTCTTGGGTGGAAAGCTGCTTCTAATTTGTTTTCCTTTTAAGCTTGCTTTACAAACTTGATTATTTTCGAAGTTTAAGTTTGGACAATTTTGATAAAATGCTCATGCTAGCATGTCCAAATCTTGTATGCTAGATTAATGAGTCCTTTTCTAG
Organism: Erythroxylum urbanii; assembly: GCA_027568935.1. Lineage (NCBI taxonomy): Eukaryota > Viridiplantae > Streptophyta > Magnoliopsida > Malpighiales > Erythroxylaceae > Erythroxylum > Erythroxylum urbanii. The sequence continues at coordinate 20,103 of JAOQML010071722.1, forward strand.
AGACACAAAACACTTAATTTTTTGAGAAGACATGTATTCCAATTAAGCACAATATATATTTTGATTTCTAGGACCAAAAAATACAATTTTATCGTTATTATTATCAATTATCTCACAATAAGATGCATAGAATGTGATTTTATATCCTTTATCACATAATTAACTTACACGCAGTAAGTTATGTTTCAAACCATCAACATAGAGGACATTATTTATAGAAATAAAGTCAGAGGCACCAATTTTATTAATTCCTATGACCTTTGCCTTGTTTTTGTTAGCAAAGACAACATTATCTTCATCTTTGCTTTCAATATAGCTAAAATGTGATGTTTAACCTGTCATGTGTCTTGAACAATCACTGTTAACAATCTATTAATTTTCTCTTATAACTGTTTTGAAGCATATCTACAAAATATATTATCTCAATTTAGGTACCCATATTTTTTTGGGATCCTTTCGTATTAGTAGTTTGACCTTTCAGTCTGCAAACATATATTTCAAATAATTTTTTCATTATACGAATGTTACAATAATGACTAATATGTCCACGTTTGCCATAATGGAAAATAGATAAATGAAGGTTACTATCATTTTTACCATGTAACAAGTTCCTGTTGTTTTAATTATAGCTATTGCTATTTTTAACAAAGAAGTTCTTGTACAACTTGATATTGTTATTGTCATTATATCCTATTCCTGCCTTATCAGAAAAACCTTTACCATTACCAAGCAATGCATCAATATTATTCTTTCCATAAACAAAAATTGTTAAATCATTTTCTAAAGATATGATCTTTTCAGCAAATTTTTCTTTTTCAAGTTCTAGTATAGTAACCTTTTCTTTTAATTGTTTTACTTTTTCAGAATTATTCTTAAATAATGCATTTTCTAATTGAGTCACTTTTTCTTCTAAAAAATATTTTTCACACATCTTTTGCTTATAATCATTTTCAATCTTAGCAAGAGACATATTTTTAGCAACAAGTTCTTATTCATTGATTCTAATGATTTAATTTTATTCCTTAAAGATGCATCATCGTTTTTAGTTTTTTCAACCTCTTTAAAATACTGCATAGTTAACCTCTTATATTGAGCATACAATTCAAGATATGCATCTCTTTGATCATCAAATTCAATATTAGAGTCAGAACTATATATCTTATCTTCTCCTGAGTTAGCTGTAAGGCAAACATTGCTTACTTCTTTAATCACTTCATCAAAGTTTTTGAAGTCTTCATCAGACCAAACTGAATTCATAGTTTGCTTTCTGGGTCTTCTATTTTCATTTTTTTCCTTTTGAAGAAGAAGGGGACATTCTGGTCTGGTGTATCCGAGCTTTTTATAATGATAACATATAATTTGATTATTCTATGTATTGCTATTGCTGCTGTTGCCTTTTGACAGGAACCTATTGTTTATAGTTTTCTTATTTCCTTATCTTTTCTTTATCAACTTCTTTTTATAAAAATGTGTATATTTTCTGACCATAAAATTGAAATCATCATCGCCATCTATCTGCAATTCAGTGTCGTTTTCATCACTATTTGATGGAGTTGTATCGTCATTACCTTTCAGAGTCATTTCTCTTTTGTAAGAGGATTCTTCCTCTTGTTAAAGCTCTATCTCATGGATCATCAAATTTCTCTTAGTCAATTAAGTGAAATAGTTTCTAGATCCTTTGCAGTCTCTAAAGCTGTCACTTTGGGTCTCCATTCTTTTCGCAGTGACCTTAGGATCTTTATCACGAGCTCATCATTGGGATATATCTTTTTTAAGTTCTTCAATGTTGTGATGATGTTGTTGAATCGACGAAAGAATTCCCCTATGGTTTCTCTCTGTTTCATGCTAATAGTTTCATATTGATGTACTAAAAGACTTATCTTATGCTTCTTTACCTCATTTGTTCTTTCGAAAGTAACTTGAAGCTTGTCCCACATTTCCTTTACTATAGAATAATAGGATATCTTTTCATATTCTTTTGGAGAGAGTGCACAAATCAGATGATGTCTTACTTTAGCATCCAGCTATGTATTTCTTCTATCAACATCAGTCCATAGTTCTATGTCATCAGTAGCAGGAATTGTATCTCCCATTTTGATAGCTTGCCAAACTTCAATGTCCATAGATTGGAGATAAATTGTCATCATTTCCTTCCAATATGAATAATTATTTCTATTAAAATAAAGAGGCTTTGTAATAGATTGTTCTTCAAGACTTATCAAGTTGTTTGTTATGATCTATCACGAGCTGTAAAACATAATAAATGTGAAATCAAGGTTCTAATACCAAATGATAAACAAACACATACTAGGGGGAGCGGGTTAATTGTGTAATACTTGAATATTTTTTGCTAGTTACTATTAACTCGTATAAACAATAAGGGCCTATTAAAATTTAAAAACAAAAGGAGCCTGTCAAATTTTAAAACTAAAGGAGCCTGTCAAACTTTAAAACGAAAGAAGCCTGTCAAACTTTAAAGCGAAAGGAGCCTCGTGCAAACTGAAAACAACAGTGACTAAAATGTAAAAATTTAAAAGTTAAGGAAAGAGAAAGAACGACAACCAATTTATACTAATTCAGTTTATAACGAAGCCTAAGTCGAGTCCCTAAGTATCCAACTTAAGTGTTTTACTAATAAATCTCCAAGTAGTAACTTGACAAGACTTTCTAAGCTCACAAGTACATATTTTTCAAGATTCTTTAACTTCCACACTAGTAGTATTTATCAAGCATCTATAAGCTCTAAACTAGTGAAAGTAGGGTTTGCTCAATATGAGCTTCAATAAATATCGACCTCTTTCTCGATATCGTATTTTCACTTTTTAAAGCTCAAAAGTAATAAGGTACAACTTTTTGAGAACGAGTATTGTTGCTATTGATGTACTTCTAATGTTTGTTATATAATTGAATGCACTAGTTCTTCCTTAAATAAAGATTCCCTTCAACTAGCCCTTGGTTCAAATTTATCATTGACTGATTGACTGAATTGATTTTGATTATGTTACAACGTCTTTCTCACTATCTTTGACAAAATCATCAAGTATTTGGTTGTTTGAATAATCCTTTTACTCTATCTTCAAAGCCGACTATCAAATTGGTTGAATTATAGGATCTTTTGTCCATACAAAAACGATAGGAGCTTACCCATTTCAGATATTATGGAACTGCTTCTTACTATCAAAGTGAATTTGTTAGACTTATTCATGTAAAATAGGAAAACATTTTTTTTCTTTTATTTGAATAGATATCATCTTCAATATCATTATCTTTTAGAAAAATAATCCAATAAATTTGAATTTTGAAATCTTAACTAAATATTATTGATTGTTATCATCAAAATCATCAATTTAAAAGCCTTGAATTAAAATTTTCGAATTACAGAAATAACTTCTTTGTAAAAATTACAAAAAGAAGGCTACATATATTGATAACCCTCCTCCGACTTTCGCAAAGCAGGGAACCTTGTACACAGGATATGTTGAAAAAAAAAACTATTTAGATACTTTGACTATTTGTTTTTGGTTCCTGCTAATAGGCTCACCTAGATCTTATTGTACATTAGGATGTTAATATAACTTTAGATGTTTGGAATATTTGAGTTTATTTTAACGCAAAGCCCAGGTTATGCATTTATCTCATAGTTAGACATATAACAACCCAAATTATTCGTCAAGTGAGGGGCTTAATTATTCAAGCAACATAAATGATAATTCTAAAGCTTGAAGTAGCCATTCTTTATCATCCACTCCAGGCTCCAGTGGTGATTCACATTCTTAAGACTCCAGTAAGCCCACCCAAAGCTTGCACGCCCATAAACATCCACTTGAGCTTTA